>JAFBJU010000077.1:499514-548413 GCA_016785305.1 Colistium nudipinnis
AATCTGTATATATAACACCCAACGCATTTTCTGATTTCACACTTTCACCTATTTGATGTACTCCTACAGTAGCCGGCACTGACATGACAATAAGCAACTATAGTAAGTGGGAGAACAACAACAATGAGTAAGCAACCACAAATATTAAGAGTGGCGTTGACCATGTTGTCGACATTATTATGAATGCAAGTTAGATGGGCTTACCTCGATGTTCTCTGGTGGAGCGTTGATCATCTTCTCCATGTGCTGCATGACACAAACCAAGAGCATTGCATGAGGTCGAGTGTGAGCCTTTGCAGGGTCAAAGCTGTGAAAGTGTGAGTGCGGATGAATCTACCTGCAGGCTCCCTTTCACTTCAGACAACTGCCTCAGAACTTCTTGTAATTTCCTCCCCTCGTTGATACTGACAGCTGAGGCGCAGCAGCAGACTGCAAGAAGGGAAAGAACGACCAGCTTCATATTCTCAGTGGCAGCAGCAGGTTCACCAAAGGTATTGGAAGTACTATTCGAAAGATTCGCTGGAAGTGGAGATGCTTGTGTCGCTTACCTTTTTATATGTATCCCTGAGGACGCAGGAAAACCACTTTTGGAAAGCTGCAGCTGAGTAATGAATTTTTCTTTTCCACTGGCAGTCACCACTACGTGATGCGAGAGTGGCGTCAAGCCGAGTGTGTGCGTGGGGCCTATAGATACGTGTGCGAACGTAAACTTGTTTGAGTGCAGCCAACAGGAAACTACAGGAAGACGGCACTTCCCATTTTCACTTTGAATCATGGAGCCACAGCAATACCGTGTCATAGGTAGTCTTTGTAGGTGTGGTATCGGCCGAAAGTATTCGCTGCATCATGGCCACCTACACAAATTAACCCTTCAAAAGGAAACAGTTTCTTTTGGTCAGATTAAATCACCAGTTACTTGTTTTTGCAAAGTTTCCCAATGATTTGGCCTTGGCTGCTGCTTCCTCCCTTTATTCTCACGATTATTCATAAACTATGAAAGGACGAGAACAAATGTGTTGAGTTTGACACGCATTGTAGACCACAGGTCCAAGCATCAACCAATGACTCACATTTAGAATAAAAATATTAAAAATGTGTGCTTCGTGCATAATGATATCATGTTTTGACATTTGGATTACAGATTTATTACAGACACAGAAGTAACTGTTAACTGCTCGGCACCCGTGGCTCTTCGAGACTATGTGAAAGAAATAAGGGCTACATTAGTATACTGCTGTGTGGATGATTCAGAGCTTGTGTATGTTCACAGGCCACTTTCACCAATTATCTCTTTGTATGGCGCATACAAAGCACAAAGATGTAGAATCATGCTCTGTGGCAGGCCTAGAATGCATATTTATTTATTTATTTATTTGTTTATTTATTTATTTATTGCATTTTGGGAATTCAGGAGGCAGCACATCTTATTCAGTGTGTCCAACTAACTCAGTGAGTCTGCCCCATCAGTGTCGGTGCAAACACAGTATTCACACAATCTGTCTTCCGCCACCAGAGAGGAGGAAGTGAGAGTGCGACTGAGAGAGAAAACCCCACTCGCATGTTCTCTCTCTGTGACGGCGTAAGGGAAAAGGTGGGTGGGGGCTTCGGCTGGTCTGAGAGGTGCATCACCCTCACACTCCTGCCTTATCAGGAGCCCCTGCTCTGTGTGTGTGTGTGTGTGTGTAAGTGCGTCCATGAGTGTGTGTGCATCACAGAAAGGAAAAATGAGTCCTCAGGTAGGTTTGAAATTCAGACACATTTTCCTTCTCTGGCTGCCATCAAGGAACCCCTCCCAACCCACCTGTGACTTATTCGCTTACTAAGCAGCTTTGTCAGGATGAGCTCATTGTCGAAATAAAATGTATTTCTCTGAAATGTGGAAGTGCAATGGAAAGGAATCGTTCTGAATAGATGAACCCATTTGTAGCTGTTTTCTTTAAAGGCCTGTCTACTGTCACCAAAACTGTAAGACTCCATTTTTTATTAATTCTGGAAAAGCACTATCCTTCTTTTCAGCAATGGTCTATTACTCATTTATCAAGAAGATATCTGCATTTTTTTGTATTTTAAGTATATATCTTTTAGCATTTTAATATAACATTGATCAAGTAATCCGTTATGACTAAGCCCTATGTACAAAATGTTGCGCTTGATAAAAAGATGAACCAGTTAGCAAAAAAGAAAAAAAAAAATCCCCATCTGCACTTGATAGCTTGAGCTTTTTCCATCAAATGTTGCTGCCCTGAGAAATATTTGTGGTGATGACTAAAGGTCTCGATCATGGTTGAAGTCGTGTCACACATTGACGTGCTCTTTGTGGTCGGCCAGGGTGTTAAACACAGTGCCAAAAAAGTGTGATCTGATGTGAGGCCATGCACGGGAGAGAAGTGGTAGATGGTGATAGAGGTCAAAAGGTTGGTTGGCGTGAGGCTCTTTGTAAACAAGTTAACACGCAGCAAAGAAGTCTTTGCTTTTTAAGACCAATTAAAATAGTGGGCTGCTGCATCAATATTGCAGAACTTGTCTTTTTTTAACATATTCTACAGGGAACCTTATTCTATATATTTTTGACTTTTACTGTCCAATTGTGCAGGATAAGAAGAACTGTCAACATGGGAGAAAGGAAAAAGCTTGATATTTGCGCAGCAGCTCTTAATAACTGGTATCATATATGCAGTGCCTGCTAAAGTAACCGCAGTGTGTACATTGATATTTTTTTTTATAGTGTTTTAGTTTTCTTTCTGTACAGAATTTAGTTTTTAACTACCTGGACTCTTTGGTGTAGTTTTTCTCCCCATGTCAGAATATCTCTATCATAGCCTTTTTAATTCTACCTTTTATCTTCTCACTGTAACAACTAACCATTACATAGCATGTGTTGAGGATGCACCTGCAGACACAGTAGACAAATACTAGAAACCGTGATATGCTGTGTATCCGCCATAATATGCTATTTTTGTTTTCATATCTTATCTATGGCTTATCTAGGTTCGTGACAAAAGAAGTGTTTACTTCATGTACCATACTAAAACTGCTGCTGTTTGAATGTGTGCCCGCGTGCGTGTGGGTGGCGCTGATTCCCTCTCCTCACCTGCTTCTGACCCTCACCTGTAACCCATCCCGCTCATCAGTGGCTGCAGTATAAAAACCCTCACCACTCCTCTCCAGATCGTTCAGTTACCTAGTCAGGTTCAGACGTTGCGGCCCCTTCATCTCTTCAAGTTCTTGTTTCCTATGATTTCCTTATTTACATTTTCCCTTAAATGTTTCAATTAGGACAGTCTGCTTCTGTCTGCATTCAAGTCTAGTCAAAACCACCCCTTCACTGTTCAGTGAATCTTGTTTAATGCCGGCCTACAAATGGAAAATGAGTTAAGAAATTTCCTCTGAATTAACAATACAGTTAAATGTCTGTGGAGGTTCTCAGTCATCCAGGTCATGGTAATATCAAGTGCGATTCAAGTAGGCAACTGGAGTGGTTGAAGATTTCTTATAGACGTTTCACCTCTCATCCGAGAGGCTTCTTCAGTTCTAACTAGCTGCTGGAAAAGTTCAGGTATTTATCCTCTGCGAGATTAATAGCTAATCAGAGGATGAGTACCTAATTAGAGGACCATTGTGTCAAACTTGCAGGTCGTTGGCCATCTGGCCCAGATTCGGGTTATGGGTTTCGCCTGAGTCAACCAGTCCAGTTGCCTACTTGAATCGCAATACAGTTAAATGCATTCCCAGGTGTTAAAGACTTTTCTGTGGGGACAAATAAGTTCAGCAGATTGACATTAAACTGTTGATAAATGACATAGACTTGCTATAATAATTTTAATCAGAGGTCAGTATTGCTGTGTCATCTCATACCGTGACACAGCTGATCCCCTATTCTCCAGGGGGACAATTTCATTTCATATTTGACCTAATGTTAGTGTGGTTCCGTGTTTCACACATGTCTCAGCCCCCGTTGTTGCTCATTCACATTGTGATTTTGTCTTTTGTTTTGACTTGATCTGGTCACTGAGTCCTACTGTAATGATGTAATCGTTAATTGCATGTATACGAAACCAATTCAAATATATATAAAAAAAAATTAAAGCATTGTTGTTATGACATTTTTCCACTTATAGTAGGTGTGTGGGTGGCTTAAAATAAACATTTCTATTTTTGTTGAGGTTTTAGTGATGCACTTTATAGATGACGTAAAAAACTCAACATTATGCTGTACAGTGATCTGATAATGTGTATTAAATTACAACACCCTCAGACGGAGGGGTTCACGCCATCTCAAATATGCAGTTCACGGCCTACTCTCACTTGCAGTAGTGTCCTCACTGTGGTCTAAATAGCCCTTAGTAAACTTGGGTAAGCCCTTGGGTTAAACGTTTACTTGCAACACACACACAGGCTATTGCAGCACTGTTGCATTTTGTTTACTTCAAAGAAAAGGATCCATTTCACTTGTTGTATATTAATGTGAAATCCACAGCAGGGATAAGTGGAGGTGATGGAGAAAAGCGAGCGTGCATGATGTTCCTGTAAGCGTACAGGAAAAGTACAAAGGGCACGTGGGTGGGGGATCGCCTGTTTGCCAGCACCGCAACATAGATGACACAGCTCGATCACAATCCTCAATCACTTTATGGAATTTAAACATAATACCAGTTCAGTAAGTTTTTAAATGTAAAACAAAATCAGCCTTTGTTAATATAGTCAATAGGTCGTAATCATCATGACCAAACAACAGCAATCAACTGGATGGAAACACAGGGTTCAGTCTGTTGCTGCTGTACATTCACTTACCAACCATTTTTACAAATAATCTGATATAAATCTGGATAGCTTTTTTTCCAGATCTCCGGAAAAAAGGGGGGGAACTGGTTGATATTGTAATTCAGTCACTTATTAGCCGAAAAATAAGAACTATGTTAGGTTTCTTCTCTTAATCTAGCAGTGTTTGTGTTAGATTAGTTTTAAGTAGTCGAAAGATATGCACCAATCAGATCTTTTGGTGTGCTGAAATGATTCATTTTGAATTTTTCACTAGTTGTATTCATTCATTTTAAAATGACCACTTTAAAAATGATTCACCAAACCAAATAAGATAAATGTGGCAGAGTGCAACAGCATCGGGTTTTGACCAAATTCAATTACAAACAACAATATTCTATATATTAAAAATATTTTTACCTACAGCTCGGCTTGTCGACCATTTAACCATACTAAACTTTAAGTCAGCAGTGTGGTTCTCGCCTGGAGAGATCAACTAAATGAAGTTGTAGAAACATAAATAATCTTAATAAACAACTTACAACTGGTAACATTTTTTCTTGGCTAAAAATATGAAGATAAAAAGCAAACGTACCACTGATGTAGTCAATCTCACTCTTGCTGCCTATATGGGCGCAATGACAGTTATTAGTCTGCAGCTTAGTTCTACTCAAAGGGGGCTTGTGACTTTAAGGTTGCCTGCATAACGGTGACACATCCTTGACATTTAAGGGTTAATAATATAGATCATGTTTTACCAGCAGCGACCAGGCTTGCAGCATTTAGTTGTTTTGGAAATTGATCATTTGGTGGGAAAAGAAAACGAGTGATGGCGGAGCAGTGGGAGTATTGAACCGAGGGTTTGATGTGAAGGCTCTTTAACCACAAAACCAGGGGAATAACGGCTGAGGGGCTGTGGAGGTAATGAAATGCATGAAACCGCCACTTTACCAAAAGCGTTCGGCTCCAATCGGAAAGATTTGTTCTAAAGAAATCAAACATGTTTGAAAACCTATTCATCCAAAATGGCATCTACATGCGAGTAACCCATGTTGCTACAGTATTTTTTGGGAGTAGCAGTAGATTATTCATTCATCACGCAGTACAATAAGTTTAAACAAAATAAACAAAGTTTGAATATGGCTATTTTGCTACCAAAGCGGTGAGCCTCGTTAATTCCTCTTGTCTTGTGAAGGCTGCAACCCTCATCTTTCAAATAAGATAAGATAGGACTATTTATCCCAATGTTAAATGGTTGTGCTAGAGCAAATATAAAATACAAAATAACTATCCAGTAAAATAAAAAGAGCAAGGTACAAAGTGCCCATGGTACAAAAGAGCAAGTAAAGGGTACAACACTTACAATGGAAGAAAACGTATTGTACAACCAGTGTAAGTGAAGTAAAACATTGTTAGTTAATCAATACTTGAGTTTTTGAGCAGAATGTCATGACTGGGGGGGCTCATACTTCAGTTATCAGTTGAAACTAAAATAGCATCCATGTCCATGCCCTAAAATACATGCTGACCCAGAATGTCAAGAGGAGACTCTTTCCTAACCACAGGACATCAATTCATCAAGGGGCCAATTTTGGAAGTGCCAAGTGTCCATTCAAAGAATTTCCCCACTGTGTCTC
Organism: Colistium nudipinnis; assembly: GCA_016785305.1. NCBI lineage: Eukaryota > Metazoa > Chordata > Actinopteri > Pleuronectiformes > Rhombosoleidae > Colistium > Colistium nudipinnis. The sequence continues at coordinate 505,910 of JAFBJU010000077.1, forward strand.
AGCTCTCACCTGCTGTTTGGTGTACTTTGAACTGGGACGAAGGTGGATGGATTTGAGTCACAGTGGGTGACCTAAAATGAATACTGGCCTTTTCTTTTCTCTATCACATCCAAATTTCAAGGGCGCCTCAAAATGATAACTATCCATAGGAATTCCATATTCCTTGACTCATTTCCTTTTGCATGCAGCCTTGTCAATAAATTAGGGAGTTATTAATCATTGTAAGCCACGTGTTTGAAAACAATCATCTCGTGATTGAGGATTTAAAGTTGTCATTTTGCAAATTGACAGTAGTGAAGGTGCTCATGTTTCTTTTTTAAGATCAATCATATAATGTGGAATTTCTTTCTTTTTTTTTTTTTTTTTCGAGCATCTCATCTTTGGACGAAAGGTTACATATTTTCCACTTGATGTTCCTATGCTGTCGAGAACAGGTAATCAGAACTTTCAGAATCAGTGGCAAAACATCCTCAAAATAATAAACAGCCGTATGACGGCTCGGAAAATCACGTCACTACAATATCCTGTTTGTTTTGTTCAACAAGCTATGATGTTTTGGCCAAAACCAGACTTCCGCCGTGTATAACAATTAATCAGTGGGATCCCATTTCTTATAAGATGATAACAACATCTAAGTAAAACAATGTTGTGCTGCATCTTCGCCAGATGATGATGCATGAAGTGAGAATGACTTTTAGATACTCATCTCAGGTTCACGCTCGTCATTTATGTCTACAGTAGCTCTATTCTGGTTAGTCGACATAGACTTAGTCATATGACATTCGCCCGTCTTTTCTCCCTGTCCATCATTGCCGTGTTGTGCTTCGCAGGATGCGCTGCAGCATGCAGTCTACAGAGAAGATCTTTACTGAAATGTTTAAAAAAAACATATAGGCTTTCTGTTTCTACAGACCGGTTTCAGTAAACAGTCTAAAGAAGAAACTGTTATTCTGAGGGAAATGTGCACATCAGTCCCATGGTGACAGAGTAAAGAACGGACAAAACTACTTTGTCGAAATATATTTATTTGCCTTGCATCGTAGAAAGTTGTGTGCAAAGATAAAATGTTAAAATATTTATTTTCAAACCAAGTCCCAGAAGAGCAACTATATAAAACGGTAAAAAAAATCTAAATGCGAGTCTTAATAGGGTCCAAGGTCCAACGCTGAGGTTCAGTAAAGATTGGTCTTCTTCATTATCCTCAAAAATTCCTGCTCACTGACCTCTCCATCTCCATCTCTGTCTGCTTCATCAATCATTTCCTAAAAGGATCAATAACATTTAATAATGCATGCTCAAGAGTTCAGCATTGCAATGTTACAAAGACCAGACATCTTCAAAAATAAGCCAAAACTATATCGCCATTTCAACATAGGGTGTATGTATGTACATTACACTGTCGGTCAATGTTCACTTGAAACTAAGAACCATTGTGTTCTTGTTACCTTAGAATTAGCACTTTAGATCGACATAAGGAACAAGTCAGAGAGTCTGCCATGTTATACCACTATACTTTTACATTAGTAACAACATAATAACCAAACGTTGGCTCTAGAAAAGCCCTTTGTTGTTTTAATATTACGTGGAAGCCCCAAATGTTCTCCAACGCACTTGGACTTGAAAGGCGAGTATTCAGTTGGTTATAGTTCGCAATTGCACCACTAGATGGCACTAAATCCCACATACTGAACCTTGTAATGCTTGCCACAGATTGAAGATTTATTTGAAGTGGTTAAACCGAGGTCTGTATAATGTAAGACCGGAAGTCTACACCTTAAGATTTACAAGTAAACAATATCACCTGGATGCATTGCATAAAAAATGTGTTGGCTGTCACAATACCTGTAACTCTTCATCTGTGAGGTTTTCACCCAGCTCTTTGGCTACTCTCTTCAGATTTTTAAATGAGATTTTTCCTGTACAGTCATCGTCATACAGTCGAAAAGCCTTCATTATTTCCTCTTTGGAGTCCTTCTCACTCTGTCAACAGCGAACGAAGACATGGCAAACACTAAACACATTTTCCTCTCTTGTTCAAAGAAAGTGCATGAACTATAAAAAATAACCGAAAACAAGCAATAACCACACCAATTTTTACCAAAGATCTGACATTATGGATTGAATTTACAGGCCAACATTGAAGAACAGGTAAGAAGAGAACAGGTGATGTTAAATCTTTGCTACACATTGCATAATAAAAATATAGTATGTATTAATATGCTAAAACATTAGTCTGATTTTACTTTGAGGGCCTGTAGCTCAAACAATTTGCATTTCCTCAAACTTAACTTAATAATAACTCAATTAGCATGAATACATAATCATTATGTATAACATTGGATTACACTTTAAAATAAATTTAAGACACATCCAGTCAAATCACTGAATGGTACAACATCGTTTTTTAGATACTTTAAAACGGTGCTGAAGACCAATATTCCAAAACTGGATTAAATATTTCAAAAAAAGGTAGAAGAAAGTCAGCAACTGTCTCGTGAAGGAGCTGAACATTTTAAGGGTTAATGGGTGGATCCTTGCGGAAATATTATAAATAGATCATAGCAAGGCTGTTGTCATGACAACGTCATTAAATGGCTAGTCAGAATGCAGCCAGAATGCTGCTGTGATGAAAAAAAATGCCTATGATATTTTCCCTATTCATTTCAATTGTAAAACAAAAATGCTGCACATTTCGAAAACCAATAAATGATGAATTATCCGAATAAGTATCAATTCATGCGAAGTTTAAAGATTGTAAACCATAGGAGACTTACCATTTTCAGCGTCATCATATTGAGAAAGTCGTTGAAGTTAATTGTCCCAGAACCTTCTTTATCAATGTCTGTAACCATTTTCTTGATTTCCTCTTTCTTTGGCTCGAAGCCCAGGGCTCTCATGGCAACCTGTTGCATGAATGCACAACACGCGACGCTGGTGTGACACTGTTTTCACGTTGTGTGCTCATTTCATAGCATTTGAGGGATGCAAGTCACATGTAAACACCAACTTACCTTTAGCTCCTTCACGTCTATGGTTCCAGTGCCATCCGTGTCGAACAAATCAAAAGCCTCCTTAATTTCTTGCCTTTGCTCCTCGGTCAGTTCGATGTTGCTTTTGGTCTTTTTCCTCTGGCTGGCAGAGGCAGCAGGTTTTCGGTAGTTGGAAGCCTGAATGAGGTCGTTAGGTGCAACAGAGAAACACACAGGTGATGTTTTAGTCATGCTAGCTAACCTTAGCTTCAATGCTAGTCCACCGGACCACACAAAACAAGTTTCGGGCTAAACGGCTAAACGGAACAATTCTACAGGTTAATGCATGCATGCAGACATTTCCTAAATTAAATTTGATATATATTGGAATGTTTACCATGTCAATGAACGATACGACCAGAAACACTCTAGTCTGTTTGATGGACGGCCTCCAACAACATCTACTGGCGAGTAAACGATAGTTTATATTTCCTGAAAATATGACATAGAAGCTGACCAATACAAACTACAAGCGCGCCATGACGCATACCTGATCGCCCAATGGTAAAGTGGAAGAGGCGGGTGCTAACGATGTTCGCCAATGGTGGCGATCGTTTCTCCGTCTCCCAGCAACCAGGAACCATAACGCATGCGCTCTTGTGTTTGATGATCGAAGCAGGTACAGGAAGTCAGTGTGAGCGGATAATAACAGCTTTAATGTCTGAATAAAAGGTAAAGTTATCCTCTGCGTGTGTTTGGGAATCTCTCCAGCAGCCGTCTCATTAAAAATATGTTAAAGACATTCGGACTTAGGAGGTAAAGTATATGGATTTTATGAAAACAGCATGTTAGCTTAGCTTGCTAAAGCGTTATAAGTCCATGTTTCTTGCTTTTTTCTAGTCTTGTTGTGCTTTGCACTGTCCATTTAACTACTCTCATACAGTTGTTAGGATTAGGGACAGGGTTTGCGTTAACCCAACCATTGATTGTTGAAGTGTAAAAGAGAGAATGCCAATCCTGGAGTAATCAAACATGATTTCAACCGTCTTCCCCTGGAAATGCATTGTTACTATATATGTTCCTAACCTAAAAAACAGTAACGTTAACATATGCAAAAGTTTTGGCACAAAGTCAATAGAAGTCAAGCATGGTGGTAGGAAATACACACCTCACAGTTGGAAAGAACAATGGATGTCTGTGTTCTGCAGATAATCAGATAAAAAAAAACATTTTGTAATGTACCCTGTCGCTATAGCTGCAGCTGCACAAATGCTGTTGACTTAACCCATTGTTGCTGGTGAAAGAAATACTTGGACCCTACATTTATCCTAGCTGGCATTATACAGAAAGTGTAAAGTACATTGTTATATGTCTACAGTAGAGCTGGAGTGATTAACTGAGCTGTTTAAGACAAATATGAAGCAAAATATGTTTTACATTTCATTGATTCATTTGTCACAAATCATGTGAAGATTGTCCTTTTTTATGAAACGAAAATGAGAATATTTATTGGAGTTTTACTTGGTAAAAGGGGAACTAACAAACCTTGTTTTTCATCTTTTACAATTTAGGCACCTGCAGTGATGCTGGGAAGTACAATTGTAAACCATCAACAGCATTCTGGACTGCAGAAGCTGTCGGCGTGGGCAAGAATCACTCCGTCTTTGGGCCCCAATAAAAATTACAAGTTTATCCAAGATGACACAAGTGGGGAGTCAGCGCTTGTCTGCTCATGTTTTCGCATCTGTGAGAACCTGGAGCTGACATGCACGGTGGGTCAGCTGGTTTATGAGACTATTCAAGCCCACCAGAAGGTCTACAACACCGGCTCAGGATGCCTGCTGTTTCTGGCAGGGACATGGAGCCGTGCTGCTCTGGAGTGCCTTCAACGAGGAATCTCAGTATCACACATCATCTCAGTTATGTCCGAAGGGATTGATATATGCATAGAGGTTTGCAGGAAATGCAAAATCTCAAATGAGGGTCTTGGTGTGGTGCAGAGCTGCACTACTATGTCTCCATCAGGACTTCACCTATCAAAGAAACTCTACACGGAGGTTTCTCAGGCATGCCACTTTCAGGGGTCGGCAAGTGTTTGTCACAAGACTCTAAACCCCAGTGGACAAAGGAAAATAAGGCTCAGCAGACATTTTTCTGAGGCCCAGACTGTCTCAAAGGTACCACAATCTAATCAGCCTAAGGTCCCTAACATTGCACACATTGCTGAAGGTTTGAGCCACGGCTGTATCGACGCAATGAATTTAGTGATGGAAGCCAACCGGCTACAGTCAAAAAATAATCTAGATATGTGCTCTTCCACATTTGACGTAAGCAAAGTGGTGACTTGTGTTCTCCCTGGCTTACCGGAGGAGAATGCATGTGTTTTACCTGGCTGTGTTGTTCTACTCTCTGCAGAACAGGCTACAGTTGCCCATCGTTTAAAAGAGGACCCCTTGAAGGTTGCTCTAATTAATGGAGATTTGTCACATGCATTCCGCCATCTTGGCTTTAGTAGGCCAGCAGGAGTGCAGCGCGTGTGTGATCGGTCAGCATTGCTAAGTTCAAACAAAGAGGAAGAGTGGATGTCAAAGGTTGTGGCTCTTCTGTTGAACCTGGAAGTGAACCTGATACTAGTGAGAGGGCTTGCTAGTGATGAAGTGATTCGACGCTGTTGCAGACACCATGTTCTTGTCGTGGAAAAAGTCAAGGCTTCCGTTTTGAGGACGCTCGCTAACGCGACCGGAGCTGTTCCGGTGACTTACGCCACGCAGCTCAGTAAGCACTGTGTTGGCACCGGGGTGAAGGTCTCGACGTGGAGGGACCTCGGCTGCAGTGAGAGGAAGTCTTCGACAGCTGTGAATATTTCCACCGATGTGGACAGCGGGTTGGTCACGGTGATCCTCGCGAGTCGTGTGTACGGCAAGCTGCAGGCCCTGGAGGATCAGTTTTGGGCCTGTGCTTATCGTTTACACCACGCACTGAACGACAAAGCTCTCCTTCCTGGTGCTGGAGCGACAGAAATGCTTTGTATTTATCACCTGCAAAAGCAAGCAGAGAGGACTGGTGAGTGTCAGCAGCAGTCCAAGGCGGGAGGAGCAGTTAACCCTTTCAGGGGTATCGTATTGCACCTCATGGCAGATGGTTTAATTGATTACATATGCACTGTAATGGCTAACACCGGAAGGTTTACAAAACTCCAAGCAAAGACTGTGGTGAGTCAACAACTGCAGGACTTTAGCGGACATCCGGGCATTGCTGCAAATTTCTCGCAACTTCTCTCGGAGGGTGATAGCGAGGACGGGGCATTTTCTTCAGCCACCAAATGCGACAGCAGTGCACCAGCAATGAAAATCTACGATAATCTGAGCGTGAAGCAAGAAGCGTGGAGGAAGGCCTTAGATCTGGTTTTCCTGGTTTTACAGACTGATGCTGAGGTCATCACTGGCATAGATACAAAAAATGGTTCACAGGATAATGTGATGCTCCTATAACACGTCATGGATGTATTGTTTGTTGCAAAAATATCATATATATATATATATATATATTTACAGTGAAAGTAGAAAACAGAGTTTTTATATCACTTTTTTCTTTTTCGTCCCAGATAAATAGCAAGGATAGTATTCAACATTTATTTTAGGTACATTTCCTTTTCTACCACAAGGGGGTAACAGATGCCATTTTAGTCTTTTTGATGTATTGGTTAAAAATATATATTTCAAACATTCCTACAAAGTAAAACTGCAAGGTGTAATTTGACCTATATTTGTTTGTACAGTATATTAACATTTTATTTAATCATTGCTTATCATTTAGATTTTTCTTTTTTGCAGTTGGCAAATTACTTTTAGGTGCATTAAAGCCTCAAACACAGTAACATTTGATTCCTTTATACTCTTTTTTTTTTTACAGAAAATTGTATTTAATTCTAAATACAAACTATTAAACTATTATTAATGACACCTGAAACTAGTTGTACATGATCTTGTAAACGCCTCTGTCTTCATGGTCACTTTAGTCTGGAAAAACAACCACTACATGTCCCAAACCACAATTTCATTTCCTTCTCTCTCGGCATGGGAGGAATTTGGTTGTGCTAGTATGTATTTTAGTCTTGGTACTCTGCCGTAATGATATTTGCTTACGATTCATTATGTGTCCACAGCTTGGCTGGCACTGACACTGACTCTGCTTCCATGCCAACCTGGTGGTTTTATGACCTGCTCTGTCGCAGTGGGAATAATTGATGGAGAAGGAACACCTCCAGACAGAGTACATGTTTCAGGTTAAGTCCTATTAGGTTGTGACCAGGATTAGGGAGTTAAGGATTATATGTAAAGGTGTTATGCAATTAGGATACAATAAAACATCCCTTACAGTACAAAAAAAGGACGTAAATAGACTGCCACTATATTTTGTAAAAGCGGCCATTACTTAGTTGCATTACATATTCTAAAATGAAACCAACCAGTTATACTAATATGCAGCAGACACACATGCAGAGTCAAAAAGTAGTAACTTTGCCACTCCACTAAACTCCACTTACCATGCTGTCCTCTGCGTTAGTTCTCTTAGTTTAGAACTATATTATTTAGCAAAATCCTACACCACGTTTTGCTGCACAGAATCCATTGAGCATTGTGGAAACAGGTGCCGGAGCAGAATGTGTCACAGGAGTTTATTTTTAGAAAGAAAGCACTGGCGGATCATAAATCTTGTAGTATTTTCCAGAGACACTCACTTTGTTGTACATTGTGCTCTTTATATATCAGTGTATGCTACTACTTGAGATCTGACCTGGGTAGCATTAATCATTTACATTTAGTCAGGGAAGAGCTATATGTGTGATTTGAAAATATTGTTCAGCAATGAACCTGAAATCCCAGATGCTGTTACAAAATGATCTCTACTAGAAGTAATGGTACATACAGCTTGCAGCATTTACCACTTTTGTTCATCCCTCCTTTACTTATTATTTTCCTGGGTGTTTTGACTAAAGCTTTGGATTTTGCATACTGTATGGTCGTTTACTGTAAATCAGAAGACTTCGAAGGCACTCAGGCTCACCATACTAATTATATAATTCATGCATACCTGTGTTGAATGTAACGGCTCAATATCAGTCTTACTCTAATTGAAAAGGCTTTGACTCATACTCTCTTTTTAGTCCACTGGCTGAATTTATCTTTAGATATTGACATCTAGAAGATGTATCCCCATTATAAAGCTAAGAAAAACGTTGTCCCGTGCCAAAATACAGGCAAGTATCACCTACCTGCAGAGGAAGAGCCTGAAGTTTAGGCCTGTGACCAAGAAGGCCGCGCGAGGTGCATTGATAATCTAAAAAAGTGTTTGGTTACAGTGTGCATTCACCGTGTTTGTGTAAATGGGTCTCATTAATGCATATTGAGTCTTTCCCTGAATATAACATCTGCAGCAAAGCCATATTGCATGAAACTGTCTTTCTGGGGATTTCTCTTTTGAGACGGGATGAGGAGGTGCATCAAAAAAGATATCTAATATCATCTGAAACCCTCTTGTTTTTTAATAAGTCTGTGCAGCTCCAGTGGCGTGGCTAGATGTCAAAAGTTAACACTAACCTGCTTTAGGGTGGGGGGTTTGGGGTCACCAAGATGAACCGACAGCACGGCCGACCAGCACGGGTTTCAGATGTGGTAACATTAGATGCTTAGACCAGTGCTTATTCTGAAGAATGCATGACCCAAATGGTCCAAAAGTCCAAGATAGAAACCAATCCTGGGTGAATAACTCTCCTCACTGATCCACCACTCATCTGGCTCTGAGCAAGTTGTGAATAGCAATTAAAATCTCTCAATCGTGAGTTTCATCTAAGTCTGCTAGCAGCTCCGCTTCGCATTGTCGTGTTTCTTTTCTTTTTTTTTAAACCTATGATTAGTACCGAGTGAATCACTGCAAATCTGTGCTAACAGAGCGGATGAATGAAAACACTGGTTCTCTTCTCATGGTTGCTCGTGCCCTTTCTCCGTTTCTCCACCTCTCCTGGGTTGGTGGGTTGAATTTGGTGAGCGTCGTGGTGGGCGTGAGCGTGTGAGTGTGTGTTGTTGCTCCCAGGGCGCATGCGGACTGAGGCCCAAAAGGGAAAGCCTTCCACGCAGATCTAAGCCAGCTGCCCTGCATTTAATACTTCATTGCAAGAAGAGTGGAAGGAAAGGGGGGAAGCCACATGCATCCCCTCCACCAGTGTGCTTAGCAGCCGCACACGTTGGATTCAGACGCTCACTTTTCGGAGAGGGCTCTTCCAGGAGTCTTTCTGCTTCCAATTCTCAGGACTCAGAGAGGGGGGCTGTTCAGGCAAGCTGACCTCTGGGGTTAAGTAGAATCAGTGTGCGTGAAACCCAGTGGAGGAGGGGAAGGAGGGCTGTAGTCAGTGGGAGGTGGGAGGCCGCACTGCCGAAGAAGGAGACCAAGCAGTCGTCGGAGGGAAGCCGAGAGAGGAGGAGATGGCCACAGGAGAAATCACAACACTTCCCTCCACACCTGAAGACGGCAGCGGCAGCGGCTTTCCCTCGGGGAGCTTCAAGGATCCCAAGAGACTGTATTGTAAAAACGGGGGCTTCTTCCTGAGGATAAGGTCTGACGGGGGAGTGGACGGGATCCGGGAGAAGAACGACCCCCACAGTAAGTATAATCCCGGTCTCCCTCCTTCTCTCTTGCAGGGTACATAATGCTTCTTTTTTTCTTTTAACATGCAACAAGGAAGTGAGTGTGAAGCAAAACTAAAAAAAAAAAGACAATCATGGAGGGAAGATGTGAACTTTCCAGCTTTCTTGAAACGTGTGTGCCTCTACTCCTGGAAAGAATAACAACTCATGCGAGGTTAGCCTTCAATTTTCTTCACCAGGGGGTGACTTTGAAGGAATAGAATAAAAACGTTTTTTTTATGTTTCGTAAACGTAGATCACCGTGCTGAGTCACACTGCTCACTGTGCAGTTTGCGTCACACAAAACAGCACAACAGGGAGTTAGAAGGCAGGCTATATTGTAGCTAAAAAATGATTATACTATTGTAATAAGTGAATCAGTCAATCCACATTTATTTATGAAAGTGAGAGACGTTTTAAGTGTTTTATTGTTCTTCCTTATCTTCTTTCTTTGGCTTTTATTGGCAAGGGCAACTGTGATACCCCACTGCGCCAGTTTATCACTGATCACATTTTTCAAGTATGTGTCCCATGTTGCATCAGTGAGTGGGAGGAGATGAGTGGGAACATTAGGCTTGATTTGTTTCTGGAGGTAAACTCGCCAAGACATTGCGTGACATTTCAAGCAGGTGGATCCACAACAAATGCCTGATACGCATCACTCCACGGGGGAGCTGCTATTTTCAGAATAAATCACTTCCCTTTCAGTGATCCTGGGATATTAACCTTGTTTGAAACAATGTGAGCAAGTTTTGTTATTCTTGAGCGGTATCGTGAGTTCGGGGAGGATAAGCGATGACTCAGTATTAATCATTTTGCTCTTTACCGAAACGCTTTCATTTATATTTAATGGGACCTGAACTGCTCTTCATCAATGGCCCTTTTGTTTCAGCGGTAACAGACTTGCCTACGTCTCAGACAACGTAACATGCCTGCCAGTTAGAGTTGGAAAGGTCAATGATAAATGCTTCCTAATATATATCCAGGAATCCTCCAGTAGGATTCTGCGCTTATGTAATTTAGACTCTGCTCCATCACATTGTTTTCTTTTTGGCTTCTCGTGCCACAGAACAATATTGTTGGCCTTACATCAGCAACCCAAGCACAGTTACAGTTAAGGCTGAAAAGTACCGATGCAAACAACAGTGATGAAGAAGATGGCTGTAGGACACAGCACGCTCAGTAAATGTCTCATTCCAGCACGCAAAGACTTAGACACGAACACTTCTTTGATCTGTGATTTGAATCTTCCGCGCAGAGAACACAACTATAGACAGATGCACATTTATCTAAACTCTTCATGTGGTTTAATTCCCGGAGAGATTAACCTGACAGGGGGGCCTCCTTCCTTTTAGGTGGATAAATGAATAGACAGGGAGATGACTTTATGACTTTGAGGAGGTTGCGTGCTGTTGCTGTTAGTTTCATAACATGATACTAAAATGCAAATGGTTTCATGGGCCAGACTTCCATTTTCATTTTAACCTCTTAATAAACTCAGGGCCATAAAGTGGTGCTTATTAAGATATTATTTGAATTAATTCACAATCACTCTGGAGCTTTTTGGCCACACGGAGTTCATCGGTTTCATGATACAATATTGAATATATATATATATATATATTGGGAAATGTCTCCTCCTTGGCCAGGACAGTTTCATTGGTTAGTCTGTCATTTTAAAATTGCTGGGTTCACGATTTCATATTTAAACTCAACAAAGAAACTTCGAAAGCTACTGACTCTGATGCGTTCAGGGCTAATACAGTATTACTATTAATATTAGGGTAACAATAACAATCACATTTTGTTTTTCTTTGCTCATCGTTTGTTTGTTTTTTTCCTCAGTAAAACTCCAAATCCAGGCTACCTCAGTGGGGGAGGTCTGCATCAAAGGAGTTTCTGCTAATCGCTATCTGGCAATGAACAGAGACGGACGACTGTTTGGAGCGGTGAGTGACCTGGATTCACATATTTCCATTGTTAACAGCATCTGTCTATGCAAAGAGTTTTTCTTTTGAGTCTAAAAGGATCTCAATGGTTTTCTTACAGGTCTTTAATAGATATATTCTGGGTGGCAGGAAAGTTAACCTCAGTGTTGCGTAACATGCAACAGTCAGTCTAAGGTGTTGTTTTACAAATACATTTGTTATATATATAAAGCATTTGGTTCACATTAATGTGACAAAATGCTGTAGGTGTATGGGATGCAGTGAGTATGGGCTTTTACATGTTTATATACAGTATACTTGTCTCCTGTTTGTTTAGAACTGGACTTTGGGTCCAGCTGAGGTGTCTCTCTATTCAGATTAGCCACTGCATTGACATCACCTCAGCCAATTGTGTGAGCAATGACATCATGACAATTAGCATTTAAATATTGTGACATTTAGAGTTTGCAAATTTCGATCCAAATCACAGTATGTCACACTGAAATAACACTAACTTATGTCTTTGTACCTGCATGCCTATACAGTCTAGAAAAACATGTGTTTGAGAACATGCAACTTAGTTTGGTTCGTAAAAAGTACAAAAATAACACACTTTTCATAGCCTGACTCCTCTAAGTTAAGCAACTACCATTCAAATTCGTCTGGCCCATAATATATTGTCGGACTTGTGAAAGGATTTCTCCATGACAGGAGAGGCAGGCAGGGGAGAAAAGTGAGTGAGGAAGGGAGAAAGTTGTGCAGTTACATTGCTAACAGACAACTATAAGGATTTTTTTTTACAGAAAATGTTAATTGCTTAAAGTATTTACTGAATAATCATGAGCAACACCAAGTGGGGACACCACTGCTGGCCCTACGCCCCGGTGTTGTTGCTTCACGGTGGCAGTGTGAAGTGTTGGCGGCTGATGTGGTTCAGTGGTTGGGAAGAGTTTTCGACAGTTGGTATAATTTGCAGGAAGTGTTTCCACCTAATGAGACGCAACAATGGTTCCATCAAGGCGTTGCAAGGCTGTCCACTTTAAACTTGAAATTGGAAAATCGACAGAAACAAGCTGCAGGACCAAACTATTCCAGAAAATGTGTAGTTGTCGCCGAAGAAAGCAATAGCTTTGCTCTGCAGTTATTGATTTGTGCAGGAGTGAAATTAATTTTGATATTTCACCCTAAACCTCTTATTAATGGGATTTGTCATGAGTTTATCACCTAGGATAAATAAGACTGTATGCAAAAGTCAGTTAGGGTTCTTGCTCTTTATTAGTATCCTTCCCAGGACAATAGGGGATGACTGTAAACTGCATTAGAGCATTGTTGTTCTAAAAAATTCCGTTGAGATAAAAACACATGAATATTCAAACTATTTCATAATGTTTCTTAAAATCATGTATACTGCAATACACTGGACAGTAATTGCCTTTGGATAACCAATTAAACAAAGTAGTCCTTTGTGTTTTGTGGCACACTAAATGAATAGGTCATCTGTTGTCAAGTTGTGCAATCACAGATTAAAACAAAGGCCTCTTGTTGGACAGGGTGTTGGGCAGTTAACGCTCAAGGAGACATTAATTAACGTGGCACTTTCTTTTCTTCTTTGACTTGTCCCATTATTTCAAGTGTCGTGTATCTTGTTTTAGTCCATTTACCTCTGGGTTTAATTGTCTGATCATGACTGAGTGAAGTTAACCCAGAACTGGGATAATGTACCTGGTTGAATTCAAAAAGATGTATTTACTGTATCATTGCAAAAATACTGCACAGAAATGTTTTAGCCCAGCACCCTCCTTCAAAATAAAGTTCAGTATGTGCTAACTTAATTCTCATGAAAATGTCAGCATTAGAATTCTTTACGCATTATGCTGTATATAAAACTCTATATAACATACTAAAGACAGACGGATTTATTTGATGAAATGCCACAGCAATAAACTAATAGACTTACATATTTATATTAATGTATAGACATCATATGCCCTATATTTCACTCATAGTAGTTTCATAGTTAGCTCATTTACATGAAGTGGGATGTCAGTGTCCAGGTAGTTATTTGTTACGTAACAAGAGGGCAGCAGATTCCACTTACACTTAAAGCTTCTCACATGAAACATATTGCTCTTTGTCTTTCTCTCCAGAGACGAGCAACAGATGAATGCTATTTCTTCGAGCGGCTCGAGAGCAACAACTACAACACCTATCGCTCCAGGAAGTACCCCAGCATGTACGTGGCACTGAAACGGACAGGCCAGTACAAGTCTGGAAGCAAAACTGGACCGGGTCAGAAGGCCATTCTCTTCCTTCCAATGTCCGCCAAATGCTAATCTGGGAGGTGAGTGAAGGAAGTATGAGTGGCGACTGAAAAAGGCCAAGATGTGACGTCAATGAAGACAGAGTGTTGCCTAAAAAAACAGCTGTGATCATTTCCAACTGTTTCAACAGTTATTTATTATTATGTTTTTCATCTTGAGCACGTCTACTCTAATTCAGCTTTACTTTCAGACCGTGGCACACATTCACGACTGGCTTTGGCTGTGCACAAACCAGCTTTCATGCGAGTGCACCTGGAGCCCAGTGCCTTGCTCAATTGCACTCGAGCGGCAGCATAGCGTTATTTGTTCATTTTATCTATACAGATCCTCCCTTTCAACGCAACAATCCTTCTTACTTAGCCTTCCGCTAATGACTGTGTAAGTCAAAGTATAAAAGAATAATAATAAAAAAAAATCTACCACATGACTAGGCTTAAGAATGGTCCCTCAAATCCTAACCTATCTTGACAAAAGAGGACAAAGACCTGAACATGCAGTGCAGTAGCTGAATTGTAGAATTTTCGATTTCATAATTCAATACATTGTACTACAAAACTAAACATATCATAGAAATGATCACACTTTAAACCCAGGCAAACCTTTTGCATTTTTTTTTTATTTTTGTAGAAGGTTTTTTGTCTCTTTATTTTCTGGTAAAATCGCATTCCCATTTTGCATCTGTGTAATTTGAGATTTGTGCAAAAAGCCCTGACATTGCATTACACAGATGCATCACTTGGGAAAACACAATGAGTGTGGTGAATAATGATAATTTAATAAAAGGCAGGTTCCTTGGACAGTAGCTGTGTACTTTAGTCAGAGATCCTGTAAGCTACCTTAGCACCAAAGGCTATTTTAATCACACTAATTCCTTAAAAAATATACCAGTAATTATTGTATATAATTAGCTAACGGGCTAAACTCAACATAGATTGTGAAATGATTTCTTTGTTTTTAAAAGAATTGTGTGTGAAGTCAGCTGCCCAAAGCCACTGTTGCATAACAGTTGTGTGCTTACGGCATGGCCACAACTCTGCAGTCTTTGAGGTACCGTGGCTCAGAAAAAAACAAAAAGGTGAATGTGCCTTCGTTCACAGTCTCTTACACCATATCTCTTCAACAGTAGTAACAGTTAAAGTTGGTGTGTGTGAATCACTCCAGTCATAAATACACTTAAATATAAGTAATAGTGACGATCGTGGGTCAACACAGCAAAGCCTCGACGCACTATAACCCCGGATTGCTTCGATTACAACGTGCTAGGATTTTAGCGCAGAGGGGAGCTGCCTTTGGTACAGCTGGTAGAACATCCCAGAGTAGACGGCGGGGAGCTCCTCCATGGCGAGGTCGATGTGGTGGAAGCCCCGCTCGAGGCCGTGAAGCAGCAGCCTGGCCACGCGAGAGGTGATGGGCGTGGTGTCGCCGGTCCTGGCCAACTCGGCCAGGTCCAGCCATTCGCAGCGCACACACTCCTGAGTGCAGAAGTTGATGTCGTAGGTGAGCGGGCTGAGTCGGCAGACGATGTACATGTCCGACATGCCGAAGGCCCCGGGGTGGTTGTGCTGCTGCCGCATACTGAGCAGAGATCTGAACTCGGCTCGAACGCCGGTTTCCTCAAACACTTCGCGCATGGCGGTGGCACCTGAGAAATGAATATTGAAATCACATACGCATCTTTGCCTGAAAATGGATGTTTAAGATGTAGTGGAAAGGGAACAATATTTTTGTAAAGACGCTGCTTTGTTTGTCGGATCTTTTTTATTATAGTAAAGCTGCTTTTAAAATGATTTGAAAAGAAAAAGGTGAATTGGGAGAGACTCATAACATATACTGTACATACTGTATAGCACGTGCCTTATTTTGTAATGTTCAAATGAATGTAGATGTATCATCTTAAAAAACATAATTGAAAGGACTTAGTTACATGTACTGTACTCGTTTTTTTTGCTCTGTTGAGTATGACACTCACCGATATTTTCTCCTGGATCAGACAACCCACCAGGGAACTTCCACGCGTTTATTGTCTGAAATGAAATCCAAGGGTCATGTTAAACTTTTAACATCAAGTGTGACAGATGGCACTGCTGTAAATGTATCTGGTAATGTAGTTGAACAATTTAAAGCTGTCGTTTTTTGTTCCTCTTTCATAAAATGACAGTAGTTGATATATTAAAAAGGGCTTGACTTACGATAAAGATAATTCTACACACAGAGTTCTTTAATGCTCCTTCCATTTTAGGATTTTATACTATAGTGTCTCACTTAGGAGATTTTTTTAAACTTGTGTCTTCCAAAACTGTTTCACCACTTACCCTTGATATTTAATAACAGTATGCTGCTGGTTAAATTATGTCGGTGTGATGTGTTTATATATTTTTGTAGTTATCAACATTTTGTTTGCTATGCTTCCGAAAAGCTATTTCATCTTCGATTTTTGCAAATCCTCTCTCTGTGGGGGACACAAATGCACTACAGCATATATTTTCATGTATAGTCGACAAAATGCTATATATTTTTGGAGCTGTGCCTGTTAAGAAGAAATAAAGATTAACACAAAGCAGTCTAAACAGAGTGATTTTGAGTGAATGTGAAAATAGAGACTGGGCTGACACACGCCCACCATGCGCAAGTGGTTCTACAGGGAAATTAAATGTGAATGTCACTGGACAATGATTAAATCAAGCAATCTTGACCATTACATCACTTATGTCCCCAAAGAATGTAATGATCTTAAGTGAACTGTCACTTGCCCTTGTGCTGATGTGAGAGCGATTAATGTCCTGGTTTCTTTGCAGAAAGTTGGTAACTTACACGAGCTCTGAACTGACTTGACGGTCGACTGCCAAGGGCCAGGCTATTATAAAGAACATTTCCAGTAAACAACTCAATGGGGAGGAGGAGGAGGGGATGATAAGAACACTACCCACACTTCCAGGCCACAAACTGTTTCTCTCTGCCTTTGGATAAAAAACACGATGCATTATACGCTCCCCAGACACATAAAGAATATTGTGTTCAATCAATATCGAGCAAACAGGACAACTCAAAGCCTATTAAGCGTATTATTTTTTTCACGCGAGCCATCATTTGCAGTGTCCATCTCTGTCTATTTCTACTTCAGCTGTTGGCCAACAGTCCTTAAAACAAGAGGACTGTTGGACAAAATCCAGAAATTAATTAATTTCATCCACCACTATGTCAGAAATCCTTCATTTAAATCGCTGGTTTACACAAACAACAAATATGACTAATATTATCTGCAGATGGTTTTTGAAAGGACTAATAATGGTGGTAACTTAGGCAGGAAAGAGTTTCAGCTTTTAACCAATTTAAAATTGTTCTTTGACAATGAATGATAACTTATTTGTTCATCTTGCTCTGCTGTGTTTCGCAACTACATGTTATTTTCATTAACCATGAATCATGGGCACTGTTTGGTGAGTTATTAATTGAAGTCAGTTTGGTGTAAGGCCGTTCAAATCCTACTGTGTGATGTATCAAGAGAATTTCCAAAAAAAACAAAACATAATTAGTTTCTTAATTGCCCCATCATCCTGCAATCACAGTTTAAAACTTGTGGCCATGTCATTTTGACTGACTGAGAACACAAACAAATCAGAGTGGAAAGGTTTTCTAAGAGGCCATGTTGTGAGCGATGCAGCTCTACAGCAAGGCTCTGTGAGAGTGATTTGTTTGGATGTATTCAGCTCATGTAAACACTGTGTTTGCTAGAAGTCAACTTCACGTTGTCCAGTGCTATGTAACCTGTGAGAGGGGCGGGGTGGAATTTCAGGCACGCTTAGATCAACACAGGCGACACAACACGCTAAATAAACAGAGCTAATGACCAACATTTTTAGAGGCAGCAGAAGTAATGTCCTTGTAACTACGTTTTTCCATCCAGAATATAACACTTTATCTTTTTCAGATATACTGTATGTGATTAAGAAAACATAGTAAATGCAAGTATCACTGCTCTGTGCTGACAGTTTTAATGTATTTTTATTTACCTGATTGAAATAATACTTGAAATTGCATTCATCCATGTTTTTTTCTTAATTCATACGACATGTAGCAATTTAGATTGTTACCAAAAACTCTATGCATGCATTAGGTTAATTGGTGACACTAAATTGTTTGTAGGTGTGAATGCAAATGTGCGAGTGAATGGTTTTCTGTCTCTATGTGTCAGCCATGCGATAAAGTATCAACTTGTCTAGGAGGTAGCTACAGTAGCCCTGCAACCCAATTAGGATAAGTGGTTAAGGAGAATGAATTAATTAATCTACCACTACTTCTGCCAAGGATCTTATGTTTTCAGCCGTGTCTGTTTGTTCCATTATTTGTTAGCACTACTAAGTGTGTTGTCATGGAGGGTGATTTGTAACTGACATGCATACCTTGTTTCGGTCTTGGACGACAAGCACTTTGCCATTGGTCTCATCAACTACTGCACCTAGAAGGCAAAACAAATAATCAGACCTTTAACCCATTATATCACCTAATACAGATTTTGCCTAGAAGGTGTTCATATGACGACAATTTAAAATAAATACCTACTGGCAGCTTAGAGTTACACAACAACTTGCTCACTCAGTGTTGAGGAAAAACCTGTAGTGGAGTTTATCAGACATTGGACAAATCTGACAAATACCTGATAATAACTTTAATAAGCATCTTGAACCAAATTATAAGGATGAAATCTTCTTTTATTCCACTTCTCTACCAGTTAAGTGGCTATTGATGAGGGTGATGGCAAAAAATACCAAAAATGGTAAACAGTAAGTTCCACTTGACAATTATCCAAACCACCTTACAGCTATAGTGGCCTCTGGGGACTTATGAGATTAGTTTTATATGAACCATTTTGTTATGTAATAAAGAAGGGAACAGTTTGTGAATATAAAATGATTTGTACACATTTTAGAGTATCACTGCTTCCTTTTGGACAAACTCTCAAAAAAGCAATTACTTGTAGGTGTAATTGATTGATTTGGTGAAAAGTAATAATGGTATTTGACTGAGAGATGAAAATAGAGCTTTCTATTATATATGTGTGCATATATATATATATATATATACATATATTTCAGAATATGAAATTAGCCATAGGCCTAGTACAACTTGTTTACTAGCCACTAGGGGGCAGCAAAACAAGCAGTAAACGCAACACTAGCCTCATCGTAAAGTGACACAGAACCAACACAAGTGTTTGTAAGTGGCAACATGCTCCATCCTTAGTGTATCCACTTGCTAAATGCTATACATTGCTGTCTGTTCTGGGGAGGTAGCATCCCTTCGTTTTATCACATAAATTGGAATCAAGCGCAGAGATGGGGTGGGCAAGGGCTGGGATACCAAAACCATGAGTTGAAAGACATTATAAACTAGTCATAAACCATTATGGCGGTTTGACTACATATAGAGATGAAAAACATTGCATTGCATTTTAATGCATTTGCTCTTACAGACATCCCCTAAACAACAACAATGTGTCTGACGATTGTAAGTTCAAATAATAATGATTCAAATTGTTGAATCTAAAACAAACGCCAAGTGTCTCAGATGAACATGTGAATGGACTTCACCCTTTTAACATTTTTCTCTGCTGTTTGAGGGCCTTTTTTAACAGGTAGTGACTAAGAGAGACAACTATGTTGCTGCTCTCTACTGCTCAAGAGGAGAGAAAATGGGCCATTTTCTTTTCCTGTTGCTCTGTCTGACCGACTGAGACAGGCCTCCTTAAATGAATGTCACAAATGTGTAAGGAGGGATGGGTTGTCTTGAAGGCCCAACTTGGACTTCCAAGTGGAAATTGATGTCATCCCTGTTCCCTGTGCCATATGGCACTTCACAGAAGGAAGGCCTGGTTGCTGCTAATGGAAGCTATCATTATGTAGCCTTCAGTCCAGGAAACAAAATGCTCAACAGGAGCAGCGGAAAAAAGGGGGAATGGGAATAATGAGACAAAAAGCCCAGGGACAATCTTCCTATCTCACAGCCTCGATATTATTCCTACTAAACTCCTGTTGAGATTATTATCTCAAGTCAAGCTCAATCATTCAATTAAAGTGGCTTTACCTGACTTTTTGCTATTTTTCAAAGAACAGTATATTGTTTTTGAGCCTTACAAAGTACAGAAGGGCACCAAGGTCAAGGGTAACCAATGACCTTCTTTAAGGAGCTGTCAGAAGGGTCTGTGCAATTCTTGCACAGACTCTACTTAATTTAGACTTAAGTGCAAGCTTTGACAAAAGAGGTTGGGCAATTTGTTTTTCAACTGTCTTGAAACCTTGGTTGGCATTAATGATACTGCATTTAGTTGGTTGTATTATCATCTATTAGAAAGAACCTTCTCGACCACCACAGGTCAACTAAGCAGTACCCTATATTGGACATGGGGACTGCATCCTTCAAAAGGGGATGTTTAAAATTATAGTGTGAAACACCCATAATTTATAATTAATAAGTATATTAAATTAAATTGAATACATTAATCACTCAATTATAATCTAGTAAAGTTTAAAACTGTATCTGTGAACTATGGCAAGTCAGCTGACACATATTTGACAACACATTTATGGAAAGATTGCTTTCTAATCAAAACAGGGTTGGACTTTTCTGGTCTGAATGTGCATTTTGTTCCCATCCATGTCCGAATGATGAAGAACAAAGAGAAGCAAGCGCACACGGAAGAAAAGTATTGAAAGCATACTTGAGATAATTGAGATTCCTAACCTTGGTGTCATTGTTTCCCTCATTGATGTGTGTTTGGGGAAAATTCTGGACCCTGTCCCTCACTGAAAGATGCTCTGGACATGTTCTGACATGCTTTTAGTGCATTTACTCTTTGTTAAAGGTATAAGCAGCACTCTGCCCTCTGCTGACAGTTTCATTACTTCACATTGGAGGAAAGCTGCTCCTCCTGTAGTCTTTTCTTATAGTCCTGGAGTGATATGAACACTGTTAAAAAAAAAAAGAAGCATAACAGCCCAACAGTAAAACCACCTCCTATACTTTGTTTTATGTGCATTTCAAAGTTTAACATGCTTTAAGTGTTTATGTATCACTAGTTAAAATGACTTAAAATGGACAGAAGATAGATAAAAATAAAAAAATAACCACACTGTATCTTCTAAAGTGTGTTTAAACTTTGGCTTGTTCTTGTTGTTTCAGCTTGAATATTTTTTCATTTTTAAATGTTACATATGCCATATCATTTTTCTGTACGCACTACTTCTGACATTTATGTGAATATTTTGTGCTTTCAATAATTGTGCTTGACAATAGGCATAAATTATTCGGTAACTGTATCATGTTCCTAATGTAGTTGATTATTTCTTATTCCACAGTTATTCCACAGATTATTTTAACAAAGTAGCATAAAAACAAGTCGAGAAGTATCTTTCAGCTTGTAAAATCTCTACCTGCCACTCCAATTTGGTGAGTTGCAAACCCTGGCAGTCTGCTCTCCCCTTCTCCCATCCAGAGAGCCAGGATGGCGTGGTGGTGTGTGGCGTGATGGAAGGTGAAGCCTTGAGTAGAAGCTGCGGCAGCACAACGACTCAGTTCGATTGGCACTCGAAGCCATATGGCCACTTTCCCCTCAGCCTTCCACTGGACCAGAGAATCTGTGGAGAGCACACACACATACACAACACTATAACTATGTATATATTTTACTTATTTTGATTACTCCCCAAATTTCCCCCATTTGGGAATAACGTGTCAATGTATCTTATCTTAAACCAGTTAAACTGAGAAAATAAAATGGTTTATTCAGAAAGATAAAAGAGAATGACAAATAACATAGATTATCTTGTGGTAGTAGTCAAGGAGTCTTGATGTTAAGAGAAGCAGATTTCCCCAAAGAAAGATTAAAGCTTTAAATAAAGCTGTAAATAATAAATCACAAGCACTTAAATCGTGCATTGAATGTTGTCATGTTGCCTTCCAGTAATACACTGAGTGATTATACGGTGTGGACTTAACGCAGCAGGAGGTTGCCCACAAGGTGAATAAAGAAATAGGTTTATATAAAAAAAAAATCACTTGTTTGACAGTTATTATTGATAGGTCATTTAGGTGTCACGTATATGGTGTGTGCCATCACACATTATTGCTGCACATATTACAGATATTACCTACACATTTGATTAAAGGACAACTATCTACCTGCAGCTTGTTGAGATGATGCGGTAACGTTTGTTCTTAATTTCCACATTCATTACCACACACCCACATGATATCTATAGTTGTGAATCACTGCATGTCATAGTTCCATGACATGCACACCTTCATCAGAGAGAGGTACTTTCCTATATGATTAACCTGGGATGCAAACACGCATACAAAGACACAGATAAGCACACACACATACAAACGTACACACACACTGTAGACCAGTTGTTTCTGTTTGTGTTTAGTTGCTGTAGCGGGTTAATGACACATGGGTAGATGAGACAAATATGACCTGTGCATGGTTTCTCATGTGTCACCTCAGGACAACAAACCTCGCAGTATTCTGCTGAATAAACTTTCGCTAACGTCCGCGGTTATTCCGGCCTCGGTCAGATTCACGGTGACCCCACCGAACCGGTCCACTCTCCCGGTCAAAGCCCCGGTGCCCTGCACCGTGCGGTGCTGGGAACGATCTGCGGTGCGCGAAAACGCACGGATAGCTGAACGCGTGGCACCGGACGCGCTTCTGCAAATGCGTCCTCCCAGTAGCGGTGCGAGTTTGTAGACAAAGCAGCAGGCAGCCATGATAGTTAAACAAAAACACGTTTAAATGGAAAGGTTGAATGAATGCACTTTCCGGTTTGTGTGTACGCACAGTGTAGTACAGTTACGTAAAGCTCCGCCCTCTGGAAGTTGTATAAATACCGTAATGATCTGGGTCAGTAAAAGGACCCAATCACATCAACCGATGCCATGACAAACACCAGTTAAACATCTGACAACAAGTCGGCTACCAAGACAACATTAATATTTATTAAGTTCACTATGGCGTTTTATCCGGCGAAAAGAACATATAAGAAGCGATTCTACTAAATATGTTGTAAATTCCCGAAAGAAAGCATCTTACATATGTCGGCATTAAAATACATTTTAAATGTAAATGTAAATGTAAAAAAGAGGATTTTTTTTTCATTCCTCGATTCTTCCATTCCAGTTTGTTTGTCGTATTTTTTGCTATGACATGTTGTATTTTTAAACAGTACAACAAATGGAAAAAATATTGCCATTGGTAGTTGTTAGTCCTATATGGAGGGTTTTACGGTAAAAGGGAGGCGTGGACTAACTGTAACCAGGAAGTACACAACACTGCTTCGTGTTTACACATGTTTGCACTTTTCGTGGAGAATAATTCAACAATTAAAATGTCAAAGAAAAACAAAGGCAAAGGGAAACACTCGAGTGACGGGGATAGTTCGGGTTTGATGAAGGAATCCTCCGGTGACTACTCCAACCTGCAAACAACCGGCCACGAGGGAGGAAGCTTTAGGAGCGCCAGCTCGTTCACTGTCACTGATTTCATTGAGAAAGGTGAGTTGTATTTCGTTTTGCAGAGAGGCTTTAAGTGGCTCTTCATGCTCACTGCGTGACAGACAAATCAAGTCTTCTTCGTTTTAGTACAAAACTGTACAAATGCCCCGCCACCTTAAGCAGCTACAACGGTAAACTGCTGCATTGGTGCCATTCATCACGTAGTATCATACAGGCTCAAGTGGGGCATTTTTAGATGCCCAAAACAAGAGTTTTTGTTGCGGTAGAATAAACACATGTTTTAAAAAGGTGGCTTGTATAGTCAAAATAGGGGGTCGGGCCGTACAATGGGTTATCTGAAATCAAAGTCCAGTAGCTCATATTTATTTTCAGTTTCTGGGTATTCACATTTTAAAGAAATATAGGTTAAACTTCACTCTGTGTGTCAAGCACATATTGAACTGGAACCATTTGACAAGTTTATACTTGAAATGTTCACAAAGTGAAATGTGCCAAAGGACTGATATTTTACACATGTTTTATACATTTTATTTTGTATGCCCTCTTATGTGTTTCCAAAGAAAGTCTGTGCATCAACTTTAAAATATGGTTGCTCGACTTTTTTTAATCTGCTTTGGATTTCGTCCCAGTTCACATTGAAGGCATTTGTCCAAGTGGACATTAAAAGGAGGAGAGACATGTCCTAATGGCCTATATGCACAGGACTGATGATTACAGTAAACAGATCCTGTCTCTATGTCCATATGGTCACCTGACTGCTGCTTAAGGAACTAACTGGTGTCATTTTTTAAAAATGTTACTTTTTTTTATTTATTTTGCTCACAGCTGATGACAAAACACCCAAATCCTGCAGATCAACTTTAGCCCAACTGGGCCTCAATTCAATGAAGTCAGCCGGTGCATGTATCGGAAGACCAGTGCTACTGACGGGTTCCACAGGACAACAAGAGGTCTCCTCTCCTCATCCTGTCCCATATTCTTCTCTTCTCTCCTCTCCTCATACTGTCCTCTTATCCTCTTCATCCTCGTTATCCTCTCCACTCCTCATCTTCTCCTCTCATCTCATTCTCCTTATCCTCTCCTCAACCTTCTCGTCTTCACCTCTCATCCTCCTCCTCTCCTCTCCTTCCGGTTGCCTGTAAAAACTTAGGTGGAAGTTTATTTATATGACCACTTGTTTGTCGTTTCTGTCCTGTAGGTGTGCTTAGGTTGGCCTGTTGCCTCCTTTCCAGGTGGAAAAGTTGGTCTGCAGAAACATGCCCAGACAAACCTTGGAGTAAAACCAGGGGATGTTGTGATGCTGCAGTCGATAGCAGGTCCTGTGCTTCAAGCTGAAGAGATGGTTTTAACCAACAGGTATAAGTCATCTAGTTTTCACTGACTCAAAGCTCACACGCCATTATATAAATGATATCTAAATCCTATTTATTTGCAGTTTATCTCAAAACTTATATGATTTTATTGTTACTTTTGGATTTGTTTTTAATTTTACAAAAAACGGATTTACCTTTTTCTGTTAAATCATTGTTCTTACGTTGTTATGACCATGAACTATTGGAAATGGGAAATCATTGAATGTCCTTTAAGATAATAATAGGACACAGACTGGATCAAATGGCTCCAGTTTCTTAGGTTGTATTGCAAGCCAATGCTGCCATCTGCTGGGTATATTTGGCAGCTGCAGTTCAAAGTCCATAGTCAAGATCAAGTAAACTTTGGTTAACTTTATTTATTATCACGTTTCATAGTATATATACATATGTGTCATTGTTATTTAAATCATTTGACATACTCTCACAACTGTGTTTTGTGATGTTTTTTTTTATTATTTAAGTCATAATTAATCTTCTATATTTAGTAATTCTCAGAAATGAATTTGATTTTGACTTTTATTCAGGTCAAAAGATGACACACTAGAGACGGATGATTTCAAGAACTTCCTCCTGAGATCTCTGGGTAAGTCAATTTTCGGAGTAATTACAGTAAGTTGATGATGTTTTATATGCACAGTATGATGCTGTTTAATTAATATTGTGCAGTTTTATTTTTGAAGATTTGAGTATTATATCCATGCTCCTTAGGCATGGAGGTAAAACCTGAGCATTAACTTTACCATGATAAGAAAAAGGTTATTAAACCAACTAAATAAGCATTTCCTGCTCTCCTGCTTTGTTTTTTCTCACGCCAGTTGGGACCATCTCTCTGCCAGGAAATGTCCTCCACCTGACCTACTTTGGCCGGTCCTACAGTCTCAGGGTTGAAGCCATAAGAGGCGAAGACGGTGTCACCCTCCAGAAGCCAGCCCCTCCACCGGGACTAGGTCCTGACACGGAGGAGTCCTCTGTGACCAACTCTGTGCTGGACTTCACATCCGCTGACCTCTCCCTGCAGCTTAGCATGCTCTCAGTGGGGGACAACAATGCTGAGGGGACGCCAGGCAGGCCTGGAGGGCCCAGTCCCGCAGCCAGCACCCCACGTCGACCGATGCTGCTCCCTACCTTATCCTCCCCCCCTGCTCCTTGCACTCCCTCCTACAACCCCCAGAATCCTCCTGCAGAGGAAGCAGTCAGCCTGGAGAGCTCGCTCGTTTCAGAGCAGGCAGGGCAATTCCCCAGAGCGCTCTCTGGTGGTGTACTGAAATCTGACACCTTCTACGCCCTCTCCTGCTCCACCAAAGTCAGTTTCAGACAGAGGCCAGGACAGGAGGATCCAGATGTAGAAGAGAAAAGGTCAAAGGTCACATACAGCATGATTGGTGGTCTCAGCAGCCAGTTGGATGTCATCAGAGAGACCATTGAGCTTCCTCTGAAACACCCTGAGCTATTCATCAGCTATGGTAGGTCAGACGGTGCATTGTCATTGCTCGTTAGACATTAAAACAGAGCAAACCAGATACCCATGATGTCTCATTA
Source organism: Colistium nudipinnis (assembly GCA_016785305.1). Taxonomy (NCBI): domain Eukaryota; kingdom Metazoa; phylum Chordata; class Actinopteri; order Pleuronectiformes; family Rhombosoleidae; genus Colistium; species Colistium nudipinnis. The sequence goes on from JAFBJU010000077.1 coordinate 532,233, forward strand.
TAACCTGAAGTGTAGGAACGACTTAACTGTTGGCTGGTGTCAATGCAGGTATCCCACCTACCAGAGGAGTTCTTCTCTATGGCCCCCCGGGCACTGGGAAGACTATGATTGCACGAGCCATAGCCAATGAGGTCAGGGCTCACATGACTGTGATCAATGGACCGGAGATCATGAGCAAGTGAGCATTATATGGTTGGATCTGCAGGGGTGTGATTTCTTATTACTGTGTACAGAATTAACAGAGTTGTTTAATGCACCTCATGGTTTATTCTTTGACATTTTTTGCAGATATTACGGGGAAACAGAAGCGAGGTTGAGACAGATATTTACTGAAGCGTCTCAGAGGTAAAGTTTGTTATGCATCGAGCTGACCATGCACATAAATTACCGGCACCGTCACCTTCTGATCGAAAGTCAGTCTCCCTCATGGCTAGTCCACCGCCTGAACTAACAGAACACATTAAATGTTAATAATATATAAATGGTGATTTGAGGATTTGCAGTATTACATTGTCAGCTTCCTTCTGAGTCTGTTTGTTTGTGTTTTTGTCTGTCTAATATCGTTTTTCTCATATTGTTTTTATGTTTTCAGACAACCTGCCATAATCTTTATTGATGAGCTGGACGCTTTATGCCCAAAGCGAGAGGGAGCACAGAATGAGGTGGAGAAACGAGTTGTTGCTTCTCTTCTGACGCTTATGGACGGCATTGGTTCGGTAGGTTTTGAGTGTGGGAAACGTATAACCATTTTTCTAGCGATCACTAGTCATAGTGGTTCTCAAAACTTTATTTATGTTGATTCTTAATTGAATCCATTAGCTATACCACTTATCCTCAGAGGGTTGTTGGGGCAGCTGGTGTCAATTCCAGTGGACTTTAGGCGAGAGGCAGGGTAAACTCTGGACAGGTCACCAGCCTATCACAGGGGCAACATACAGATACAAACAACAATTCAAACCTGCGTTCTTAATTTTGAGTATTCAATTAACCTAACCCCGTATGTTTGGGCTTCGGGAGGAAGAATGTCTGTTACATGATGTATTACATTGAACAGCAGCTGCTTGTTCAGCCTTGGTATTACGCAGAAATAATGCTTTCTTCAGCAGAATGTGGCTCTGTCAGTAAATGTCATCATTGGAAATGCAGATTGTCAGGTAGAAGCCATCTCTGCATGCTGGACACCCTTCAGACATTGTGGGTTGTACCTCTTGGGTGCCATTTAGCCACTGAGCGCTTGATGAAAAAAAAGATGCCCCCCCCCTCCCACACACACACACACACACACACACACACACACACACACACACACACAGACACACACAGACACACACAGACACACACGCCTAGTTGGAGCATGGGAAAGAAATCACCTTAGGTTTCCATGACCTGACAATTTAATATAAGTTTATCAGCCAAGTACAACTCCATGTCCCCAGGCAACAACCCTCATTGGTGATATTACACAGATACATTGACTCCCTGAATGTCTGTTTTCTAGTCGATTCAAGGTCATCAGCACTGATTGGTTTGTGGAATGGGAAGAGAGCACTGCTCCTCGGCAGTTTTACTTGCAGTGTAATTTATTCGCGTTTCAGTTCTGCATGAAAGTTGGAAAAAAAAAATTCCAACTTGCTGGCAGAGCACCCGTGGAAGTACAAGATTGAGTCGAGTTTAGCATCAAACCCGGGTCTACATTTCTGGACCCTATAAAAAAACAAAACCTCAAACCGCTTAAGCATATGAAAGCTGGAAAATACTGGGATAGATTCACCAATGCAGAGTTTTTAAGACTGAAAAGGTAATTGTGTTGGTAGCAGTATTGTGTGTTTTGCCCGCTCTCTTAAAAATGTTTGAGTTTATTGGCATCCGGAATACAAACCCTTCATTATATTAATAACTGTGTGTTAATTCATCATTACACAATAAGGCAGGATAATAACACAAAACTACAGAAGGCTTACCTATTCTCCTATCTTTTTATGTTTTTTATTTCAGGAGGGCCACTCAAGTCAACTGCTGGTCCTGGGAGCCACAAACCGGCCACATGCCCTCGACCCTGCCCTTCGGCGACCAGGACGCTTTGACAAGGAGCTGGAGGTGTGTACTACCAGGCCAGAATGTGTGAACTATATTACTGATTCTTATTTTGTTATACAACCTCTGTTGCTCAGCTGCATTTTATGTATTTAAAACTATTGGGAAAACAAAACAAAAAAATATATATATATATTGTTTGCATTTTGGCAGGTGGGGGTTCCTGTTGCAGCAGAGCGTGCAGATATTCTGCAGAAGCAGCTGAGTTTGGTACCGTGTAGCATCGCCACCGAGGAGCTGATGCAGCTGGCGGATGCCGCTCATGGATATGTAGGGGCAGACCTCGCAGCTGTTTGCAAAGAAGCAGGCAAGTACACACTGTCCTACTGTCATAAAACATGTTTCCTAATTGTAGGAACCATCATATCGAAAAGGCTCTGAATAGTCAGGCTGGGTATCATGGGGCTACAACGAACTAAGTTTGAATATGGTGTTTTTACACTTATCTTTTCGCTGTCATCTGGGCTCCAGCACAAACAAAATGTCAAAAAAAGCTTTAATATTTTAGTATATTGAAATAATTGTTGAATTTGGAACATCAAATATTATATTATCGCTTTCCCTCTGACAAAATGGTGCAAGCGCCCTGAACAAATCTTGCCACTCGCAGTGAATTTAATGAGGTACACGCTGCAGTGTGAGCTGGACTACAGCAGATATTGTTTCTCGGAACACAGCTGTAGATTTTGATGTCATGAAATTTGTATCATAAAAACGCCACTGAAACCAAGGAAAATACACACAGCTACTCGGAGCAGGCAAAGATTGCCTCTTTGTTCTTCGTGAAGCCCAAAGTCATTTGGGAAATCCAAAGTAAAGTTGCACCTGGAAGCTAGCCGAAAAATGTTTTCTCTCACCATCTTTCAGTAGTTTGGTTTGCCTTATGATGTCGGGCAACAAACAAATGGCATACAAATAGCATTGTTGTTGAGCTCTAGCATCTAGCATAATATCTTTTGTCCCCACCTATGCCTGTATAACTTAACCCAAACCACAATTCATAGTGACCTATTTCTTCCTGAATTCCTTTTTAATGATTATGTGTTTGCCTTTAGCTCCTTTGGAATACAGATGCTCAACCATCCCTTTGATATTTTGTAAAAAGGAAGTTGGGAGTTTTTGTGGCATTCAGACCATAGTGAGAGAAAACCACTGAAACCACCACTTGTTGTGAAATTCCTTTGCCCCTCACTCCTACTGCCACAAAATTGCCACCTCACATCCCGAGGACAAACAGACTGGCTTGTATATGTGTATCTACATGTGCCTGATTGTGGGGGTGTGCGTGATTGCACCAGCACATGCACATTTGTGTTTGTGTGTGTGTGTGTGTGTGTGTGTGTGTGTGTGTGTGTGTGTGTGTTTGTGACCCCATGGGCCTCCTGGGTGGTCCCAGGGCCGGGGGTACGTGGCGTATTGCATTTCCAGCTGAGGAGGCTGGGGCTGCTGTGCGGAAGCTCTCCGGCAAAGAGCGTGATTTAGTGTCCGCAGAAGTCCAGACGTGACTGGCAGTGTTTTCTGAGAAACCTCCTCGTGCCCCGGAGGGAGACAACAACCTCCCCAACCCCGTTTGACTCGGCTTGCTTCCCTCTGAAATCTCCAAACCCAAATCACTAAATAAACACAGGCCTTCACAAGGAGACCACAGTCAAGCTCAGGGATTCAGAATTCATTTCCAGCTTTTTTTCTATCATTCCTTCTGTCTTTAGGTTTATTTAACTTTTGAGTACAAACAAAATACAAACTGATATTTTTTACATTCATAGAGGACAACTATTTCTCACTGAGCAGGATGATGAGGAAGTGAACGAAAATGAATGAATCTATTGTGAGTCTTTTCGCTCCCCTGTTAGGACCAAATTCCCCAAAGATTTAGGCAGCAAAAGATGCAATGTTCACGTTAATCTGCTCGTAAAGCAGTACTTCGATTTTCCAGTTAAGAATCTAGATATTGTGAACATCACAAACAAAATCAAAAGCTCTATTTGTCAGTTTATTACGTTGTCTTCCCTACCTTGTGATTTAATAAAAGTTCCTGTTCCTGTTAGATATGATACAATTTGCATCTATGCCACTTTTATATTGCTTGGCCATAAACTAATGCTGGGCAAGACATTTCAGTAATAGAACTGATAATCAAATTAGTGGATTAGCATGTGTGTGTGTGTGTGTGTGTGTGTGTGCGTGCGTGCGTGCGCAAGTTAGATTATGGATGAGGATCCTCCCTCTCCGGGCCCCCCACATATTGCTGGGATACACATGCGGCCACACAACGCACACATGTACCCACAAGTTGATATCTGTTTTTTCCTCCTGTGCTTACGTTTGAAAGGAACAAAAGCCAAAGAGGCACACAAACACATCAACTCGGAACCGCAGTTGTTTCCTTCTGCCGCTCAGGTAACAATGAGCTGCTGCGGGAGCGTACCTTCCGACGCACGGCTTCCTGGAAAATAATAATGGGGAAACTATATTGCGACGAGCAAGGGTCACACACAAGATCCTCACCGTGCACAGCTGCGGAGAAGCATGCGCGCATACACAGTTGTGACGTCAATTTTAGACGCGCGTGGGCGCACACACACACACACACACACAAATAAATGTTACATGTGCTGTGGGTTTCACATCCTGCCTCTCGCACAATGCCAACCTGCTTATAGATCAGAGAATAAGGCTATTTAAAATCAGTTTTTACCTCTGCAGAAGGGAAGGATGACGGGCTATTTTCGACGAGTATTCGTCTTTGCTTAAGAATGTTTGCAAGTGCGTAAGAATGGATGGAAGCCTGGATGTCATTGGGGAAACTTTGTTTGTCAAGTTTGAATTGTACCGAGCCCCAGAAACAACTTGTTGATGACAGATGTATTATATAATCAGCACTTAATTAAGGTCGATCACGGATTGGCCAGTTTCTAGTGTAATGTAATGCATGAGCACACTCATACCAGATCTATTATAGTCTGATTCATCAAGATCACCTCAAATCCCTTTTAAGCTCCCACAATGAGTACGCAAATGATTAAGAAAATCTGTGCTTTATATCATGTGCACTGACCGAGGGAATCCAAGTCAAACGCCATGACTCCTTAATGAAAGGAAGGATTTTTAACCCTGGAGGAAAAGAGCAGGAATGTCCCTCAGTATTAAGAAGGCAGCTTCTTGTTTACCTGACTGTTGCAGACATAGTAAAAATAAATATTTTGCCATTCCTTACTCAAATGCTTTCACCTTGTAAAATGTGTTTATGCGTAAAAGTCCCACATTGTATATTGTATGAAATGTTCAGTTTTAAATAATAGCAAATGCAGGGGGCGAAATGAATGAAAATATTGTAGGTATAGTTGCTGTAGAAAATAACATTCTAATTACACGAGTTGAAGAATAAAGCTGAACCAGTTTGAGTTTGAATTATCAAACTCCAAACTCTACACTGCTTTCAGCGCAGTGCATTATTAGAGGGTGGAGGGCAGATTGACTGAGCATCCTCAAATACCCTGATTTATTCATTTCAACAGCAAAGTAAGGAAAGGGGCCAAGCGCGACGCTGGACTGATGCAACTTTAGTGGTTTGATCTGCTTTTATCAAGATGTAGGAAAGCAGGAAACTTTCGAACAGGATTTTTAGAGGATAACCAGCAGTTTAACCACATCCCTCCTTAAGTCATGGATATGCATCTTCACTCAAACCTTGGCTCCTCTGGCTCCCACCTCGTTCGCCGGGTCTGAAGTGGACATGGCTTTCATCATGGTTTCTTGCAGGTTGACAGATTTATGTACACACTAAGATGATCTACTGGACCGCCTTAGTCACAGCAGAAAAATGTACAGCCCCGCACGCCAGCATCTCTATTTAGAAGCCTTTCCTTGACAGCGTTTCTTTTCAGTCTGATTTCTCACTCTGAAGTCCTCGTCACATTATTCTGACTGGGCTTAATGTCAGACACGTGTCGGCGCAAGAACCTTTAACTCCATCGGCCCACATAGATGGAGGCCTTGAGTTAGGTGTAGAACTGCAGCATCATGGCTCCATGCATGATCTAGATTGTTAAAATGTTGTCTAATAGAAGAATGATATCCAGTAAATTAAATTAGACAAAACCAAAACAATACCCAGTGATCGAGGCACTTAAAATGAATTTGGAATTGTATGCTACATGGACTATTATATAGACTATTATATATTTATTGCATAATATTTATAAGACTTTAACAAATAAAGAGTCTACAATCCTAGCCCCGAAATGCAGTAATTCAGTAACAAAGAAGTATTCAAACACTTCAGGAGGTTGTGAAATAAACAAGAAGGGCTGTGAGACAAGAGATTATAAATAGGAAAAAATGTCACTGCCACTCAAGTGATTGTTATTATCATTTTATTTTCTTGCTCATCAAGCCTCTAAAACATGCAGCCAAAGCGCAGTCCTTCTACAATAGAGGTGGATAACGTTCTTTTTTTGGGGGGCTCACAATGCAAATCAATTTTGAATTTGCATATCAGTTTAAAGCATTTTTTGTAACCACATTGGTGGTGATCGCCGTATTTACCCAAATGTTGCATTGACAATTCCTAAGCTCAGTGCCGATTTGACAAAACTGCCTTTGATAATGAATCCCTGTGGGTGTTTGGTGTGGTGGTGGAAGCTATCATGTGGTCTCATGGAGACTCGGGGGCGTCTCTCTGTCGTCCTGTCGGCATTGAACTGATCCTGGTGCTGGCAGATGACTCATTTCCACAGTCTAAACAAATTGTGTGTGCGAGCGTGCACGTTTGTTTGAGCATGTGCGCGGCTGCGCGCTTGTTTGGTTTGTGCCACATCCGGACACACTGTTTACAAGCCTCTCTCAACAGGGGAAGCCCGCTGGAACAAAAAGAGCCCGTAACGTTGATTATGTAAAATAATAAACACACAACTCTGCACCATGTAAGCTGAAAGCTTTTTGGTTAGCCTCTTTTATTCGAACTGAGAAAGATTTGGCTTGATCCGTAGCATCCATTTTTCAACTTAGACCAAATGGTCCTAAATGATTTACTTGGTGAATTTGGAAAGTGATTTGGCTAACACGCTTTGTGTAAATCCCCCCCCCCAGAATATGTAAATACTCCCTGTTTGAGCATTTCTAATCCAAACGCATGGTCCTGGCAGATGGGTGCAGGAAACGAGTGCTTAGAGGTCAGGCTGTGCGTAGAAAAAGAGGAGGCCAAACGTCAGCAAAAATGAGCGGTGTTTTCTGTGTTTGACATAATTTGTGCCGTGGAAGACCAAATGGGCCAAACAGTGCTAAATGCTCGCTGAGGTTTATAGCTGCAGTCTTGCCTTATAAAGTGCTTTTCTCAAGTCATCTCTCCTTTTAAAGAAACTTCAGGAATTTCAGGACTGGTCACATAAATATCGGTTGGATCAGGTTGTGAGGTTTATTTGAGGCCTCTGTTTATAAAATCCGGAAATGTGCTGCTTGTACTCCTTAACCCCGGCACTTACCTTTTTCCCAGTGACAGCTCTGTGCGTCTGGGCGCGCATGCGTGTACTTGTACCATTATTTCTGTGAGGTCCAGTTTGACAATTAGACCTTATGGAGAGATAACATCAAAGGGTTAAGATTTGATTTATGGTTAGGGTAAGAGAAGGTATGGGTTATAGGTAAGGTCCAGGTTAGGTATTTAGTTGTGTTAAATGTATTATTGAAATAAATTTGTCCTCACAAAATAGTGTTTTCTAGCATGTACTGTATGTGTGTGGGTGCACCTACATGTGTGTGACCACATGTATTTGTCTTTTCCATCTCTGTGTGTTTTTGAGCACGCTCTCAAAGAGGACATATTATTTTGATGTTCCGGCTCCGGGAACAGATGTTGCGTATTGTAAATACAGGTGCAAAGAGCGTTCCGGAAGCCCCGGCGAGTAATCTTTTTTTTCCTGCAGTTGTGTAATGGTGTAATGCCCAAAACATTTCAAGATTCAACTGAGGACAGGGTACCCGGAGAGCCGTCGCTCGAACTTGTGGGTGCTCGACGGCCGATGGTGACGTTTCAAATCTTGACCATCGGTGTTAATATTTTGTGTGTACGAGAGGGATCGAAACATCAGCGGTTACGAAATGACTTGACAATTACTGGTGCATTACCTCCCTCTGTTGTGGGGCACAAGCACACTTCATGGTCACTGCCTTTAAGAAAAAAAAAAAGCCTGGTCCCTGGTAGAAGCTGATTCACGTATCATTTGATGCTCATTGAACCTCTACATTGGTGATCAAAGGTTTGAAGAATATGAGAATTCCTGCCTTTGCGGTCTCATCGCAAGTCGAAGTATCTCCCGAACATAATGTTTTGGATTCGGGGGGTAGATTCTTTAGTGCAAGGGGGCCCGTTTGGAGGTGACACCTGAGGACAAGGCCTTGATTTGTGGGAAGGTCTGTTTTGAACCCACATGCTGTAATTAAGACCATCCCTGTTGAAAAACCACAAATAACCGATTCCCTTCTGCCGCTGGTCTCCCTTCAGTTCTCTTCCTTTTCTTCTTTACCTAGTTTGGGCCTTATTGTGATGTTTAGCAAATGTGCATTCTTGTACATTTAGGGGGCCCCCCTTTTTTTCCTCAATTCCCTCTAGATGGCTGGTGAATTCTAAGCATTCTGGAAAGGAGAGCAACAAAAAAAAGAGAAAGAAAGAGGAAAATGAGTCCACATAAGGTTCAGATTAAATTGTGTTGTGTTGCTGCTTTCTTTTTCTTTTTCCACCTCCTTTCCCATCGGATGTTTTCATAACTAAACCAAATGTGAGCTCAGAGTCAGCCAAGAGCAGTCAGGAGAGAGAGAATCCCTGAGGCAAAATGTTGATGTCCCATCGTTGAATAAAGTATTGGAGTTTTGCGGCTTATGAACCCAATTTCCCCTTTGGTCAGGCTCCTTCCCTGCAAGGCTTTGCATTACTGCTGGCAAAAAATGCTATATTTACTCCCAGACATATTCAGATGATTCTTGATGTAACGTTTATGAAACATTTGCCACCCACATTTATGCGTCTTGTTGACAGCCTTTATTGTAAGCCTTTAAAGTAGCTGTCTGGAGGCACTGGATCGAGGATTTAAATCTAGCAAATTTTCATAGGAAAAAAACGGCCGCCAGCAAACGCTTCACTCTATCTGATCATCATTTCTCGATGTCCCTGTAGCCCTGTACATGCAAAATCACTTTGTTGTTTTGTTGCATGTGTGTTGAACCATTGGTTGTAGTTTATTTACTACTTTCTTAAAATAACCAGCCAAACAGTTTTGTCTTCAGTCTCGTGAAATTTGACTCTTTGAGACAATTTGAGCAAAATGATTTTTATAATGTGACGAAATGTCAACATTATGAGTTGCTCAGTTGTTGAATCTTAGGGACTTTTCTGATGTATGCTCCTTTGCTTAATATTCAACAACAATGGTATGGCAATAATTATTATTATTAAGATTATTGTAATATTTGAAGCATGGCAGTTTCCTCCAACATATTCACAGCAGTGAAGCAGCCTGAGACCTACACCTTCACAGGGCGGGCAACTGACAGCTTGGGGTTAGTGCATATGGTGTTGTGGCTGCTGCTCCTCATTTCCCTCCTCGCCCCAGCTTCCTTCCACATCCTGTCCTGTCTTGCCCCGTCACTTCCACTCAAACCAGATGTTTTTGTGCACTTTAAACAGCGCCGGTTCGAAGCATTAACGCAGACGATGGGGGCCTACGCGTTAGCCAGGTGGAACGATGGGATCTCTGGGGATGAAGAGCTAGGGGGGGAACTTAAGGAAGACATCATATGCTGGGACTGGGGAACACATTGGCCTCAGCCTGACGTGCATACGGCAAATAAACCTGCTTGCATTAATTGTCTCTCTCCTTCTTCTCCTTTTTTTATTTTTCCTCCATCTGTCCGTCACTCGCCTAGTCGGACGGATCCTGGAAAATATAAACAGGATGCAGCCTTGTCTGATCGTAAATCCCCTTTCGTCTGCTCCCTGGCCCCCGGCCCTGGACCGTGCATTCCCCTCCGTCCCTCGCTGCTCCGACTCCTGCTTAGACGCTCCCGCCCCCTTTACCTCAGAAGAGGAAGCCAAGAGTGTATCTCCGTGCATCTGTACTATGTGTGCACTGAGAAACGATTGTGTGTCTAATGTACTCTTAACCAACTCAGGGTTTGGAGATGTGGTTGTGGGCTGGTTTTTGTATCTACTAATCATTGCCCACATTGAGCATGTAATTCACTCGGAGGAGACCTGTCCTCCCACCTGTAGAGGTTAAATCTGCCCAGCTGGAAGCAAGCTGATGTGCACACAGGGCTTTGTGCATTGTCGTAACTCTTTTTTTATCCCCCTTTCTTACACATTTTTTTCCCAGCCTATTTAGTGATGTGTGCAATATTGCAACCAGACCCACCTGCAGACCCTATTCGTGAATATAAAGTGGAGGGAATTACAAGTGGATAACTCACACAAAAGAATTCCTTTGCTACATTTGCTGATATCTGTGATGATCAGCATAATAAAAAAACCTTTCCTGCGAATGGATCAAATATGTTTTTAATTCCTTCTACTTTAGAAGTGTGTGTTGTAAGGTATATCCTTAGTCATTCATCACCTCAGCATAATGCAGATCCTTGTGCACCCAGATTTTATTTCGCCTACTGGTAAATCTGCAATTCTCTCTTTTGCAAAGCTTAACAAAGGCTCACTTTTGGTTCTGACACATCAGTGTTTGTGTTTCAGTCTTCCTTTTGTTCAAACGAGTAAGTCTCTAAAACTGACGGTATTCAAACCTCTAAGCGCTTCAATTACACTTCCCTTCTTTTTGGCCCATTCTTTATTCTGTCCAATAATGCGGGCCCAATTATTTTCGCCTTCAAAAAGGGAATTAGTGTTCATTTTGAGATTTGCATTTGCAAGGCGTGTATCATCACAGCATGTACAAGCCTGAATGTTTGGAGTTGGACCGGGTGTATGGGGGTATTAAAATAAAAACCCTCAAGCCACGACGACACTAGGGATGCTTCTTTAGACAACAAATATTGCAGTCATACTGTATATTTTACAATGTCTTTTTTGTAATTACACTTTGGTGCTTTAGCATCAGTGCCCAGGCATATTTTGTGTTGTAACTGGAGCTGCAAGTTTTTTTGCAAACTTTTTTTAAATCTTTTTGAACCCTGGCCTTGTTGTCTCTTCGTGTTTGGAGCAACCAATTTTCGTAGCTTTTCCTCTAGCCTGCAACATGTATAACATTTAATTTTTTTCACTTTGTTGACAATTGTTTACATGTTTGGATCCATCATGAAGTCTTACATTTGTATGCTTTTTCTCCACAGGTTTGCATGCACTAAAGCGAGCACTGGGAGGTTCTCACCAACCATCAGACCAACAACTGATGGGGAAAGTGACCGTCACTCTGCAGGACCTCCAGTGGGCCATGTCTGTGGTGAAGCCCAGTGCCATGCGAGAGGTCGCTATAGATGTCCCCAAGGTATTGTAAGCTCTTAATCTCTCTCTTGTCTTTGTTCATTTTAAAACCAATAAACATTACTAATGGGTAATAGCTTCAGTGCTCCTCTGTTGTATGAATGGAGGTATTCACAAGTTTGAGCAAGCCTGTTTACTTGTTTGACTAATCAGTGGCTTTTTGCAGTGCAAACTCTCCCTAAAAGTTGTGTGGCTGTCAGAAACATTTTCTCTCAGGACAGGGACTTTTTTTTAGCAGTAGAAAATATTATAGCAATTACATGTTTCTTCTGGTTGGAAATACTGATAAGGTTCCAGACTTCCTGAAATGATTGCTGGCCACTGGGAATTCTGTTCAAGGAGGAAAAGAAGAAGAAATAACATTGATGTACAGATGTTTCCCAGGTCAAGAGAATGACAAATATATCTCACCCTAGCCAAAACGTATCTGCATGTTTTATCAAGTTAGCCAAGAGGAGTTAAAGAGATGCAGATGGTCAAAAGAAGTATGCAAACATGAAGGAAAAGTTTACTAGCGCCTTTTCTGTAAAAGCCATAATGTATAAAAAGAGCATCACAATAAAAGATGTAGATCTTACATCTGAAGAAGTTGGGGTCCAAAGCTGCAAAGCCAAGAACCACAGGGTTACTTTCCAGTCTGGACCAAGGTACAGGTACAGACCCAGTGGTGATCTAAGGCAGCAACATCAAATAAACTATTTGAATTTAAGGAAGGAAACTTTATGTAAATAAATCATCATTTGTGTTACGTCAGGCATCTTGGAAGACTCTTGCCACAAGTGACCAATACATGGATGTCTTGTTAAGGTTAAGTGGTCTTCAGTTTAGACGTTGTCCCCAGCTGTGGAACAAACAAGAACAAATAATAAACAAATGGTTAAATTTCCACTGGAGCTCAGTGCTACATGTCTAGGAACAAAATCATGCAAGAAAGAAAAAAAATCATTAAGACGCACATGGCTCGTAGAGACCATGGCTTCCTTGTTTATAGCATCATCTTTAATGACACCATCTGTATTGGATCCTTTGTTTATAATCAGCAATAGTTTTGTCTCAGCTGCATTTCAAACTTTCAATGGCCCCAGGAGGAAGCAGACTGGTTTACATTAAGCCCTTTTTTTTTTATTAAAGCACAAAACAAACGTATAATCCAAACAGTATTGTCACTTATCACTAAAAAAAGAAAAACTAAAAGCTCAAACTAAAAGCCCAACAGCCACCATCCTTCCTCCTAATGCACATTCACTACTCTTGGACCACTGACCACTGAGTCACCTACTCTTGAAAGATGGGGTCAGGCTGAGGAAGAGTGGAAATGACCCCAGGGCCATTTTTATCCTCCACTGCAACAAAGACTAATCACTTAGCTCTCGGCAAATGGAGGGAGGAAGAGAAAAGGGGGGAGGAGAGGACAGTGGTGAGACTTCAGGATGTTTTGGAGTTTGCGTCTGTAAGACATAACGGACAGGAAGAGGGCTAACATCATCCTCCACCGGTAATTGAAAGCAGATTGGGTCGCTGACGGTTCCTGCCAGCAACCCCCCCGAAAAAAAGAGAAAGAGGAGAGGAGGAAGAAGAAAAAAAAAAAACGTCCTTTCTATCCCTTCACCCCCACCCGCCTCCTCTCTTCTCTCTAAAGCTCTCTGTACTGAGCTCACCCAGAGACGTTCGGCCGGTTCCTGGAAACAAGAGACAGGAGTGAGTTTGAGTTTGGATTTATTTATTTATTTTTCATCCCCCTAGAACAGCTCAGTTGAAAGGCCAGCCGCACAGCCCCGGACTTGATTATATCCACATGAGTGCAAACATTTGTTTCTAATTCATTTTATATAAGAAACTTCCAGTGGTACCGGATGAATGCACGCCTCGAGTTCCTCTGAAAACCTCTCGGATCAAGTATTGAGAGTTTAGCAGATTTTGCTTCTCAATTTACGTGATATTTACATGTAAATATATATATAAGTTCATTCTTAATCCTTTGCTTGTTTTGTGACAAGACATTCTTCCTCTCTCTGACATTTTTTTTCTTCCACCATGCAGTCTGGCTTTAATATTTTAATTTGGCAGCTGTATAACAAGCCCATTTATTCCTCCTTTTACATTTACTCCTCATCTCTTTCGAGTTTTTTTGTCTGAGAAGTCCCCCGCACCCTCCTTTCAACCCCATCAAAGGGCCAGACCCTGAGAGGCCCCTAGTAAAGTTCAGAAAACAACAGTAAAAGATAATAACTGGGTCTTGTACAAAAAAGGAAGGGAGGGAGGAAGGCGGGGCGAAACGCAGCACGGAAAGGTACGAGTCAAAACATTGCCTTCTAATTCCACGGATGCTTCATTCAGGACAAAACCACCTTTCAATGAATGTCATATATTGTTATTTCCCACAATGACTCAATTTAATCTGCAGAAGCTTAAAAACAACAAAGAAAAAACCTTAAAAAAATGGGAGACGGGTCTTATTAGTTTGGTGTTGCACACCTGCGTCCTTGATGGATGCAGACAAGTTGCTTCTTTGTAAGCAGATGATCGGCAGCTCGGAGGATGTTGTCACTAAACTCAGAGGCTGGAGGCCTTTAAATCCCCTAACCCACTAAATCTGGTTCATATAGCAGGGTTAGATTGCATGTCATTCTAAGCATTTCTTTAATTTACGTTCTGTGCCCAAGGGGGATGTTTGACTTACTTGGCTTTATGATATTATATACCTTGAAATGAAAGGAATGTCTCTACTGCATTGTCTACCCCTGCTCACCACATAAAGACAAGGTGTCGGGTCACAAATCAGAATTGCTTACTGAATTTTGGTAGACCTGGCACATTTTATATGTATACTTTTACACCCATAAGGACTTGTACATTATGAGCTGTCTTGTTGTTTACAGACAAAATAAAGTTTGCCTGATGGTCGAAATTTGAAATTCCTAGTGATTTACTTCCCTCATTACTAAAATCAAATGGAAAAGCTTTAAATGTTTCCCATCTCCCTGTCTTCTGGTATAATGCCGATATACTGTATTCAAACAGCTACTTTCCTACTTACAGTGGCCAGTCTGCCCAGTTGTCATGCGTCTCTTATTATTCAATTAAGAGCACTTCTACTACTGCATCATGATAGCGTTATACTTTTAGGAGTAAGTTTTAAAACCAGCGAGTAAGTATTTTACTTTATAAAACCCATGAAACTGGGACTGAATGTTTGGATGGTCCCTGCTTCAGAGATAAAACCCTTTTTGCACAATGTCTCCTCTGTCTGTGTACCAGTTGCCTTTCAGTGTTTCTTCAATTATCTCTCTCCCAGTCGTCTCTCGCCCACCTGTTTCCTCCATTTCTCCGTCTACAGGCCTGTTTTACTGCTGCTTTTATCTCACTCTGCTCTTTATTTCATTTTCATTTCTCTCTGGACCCTCAAATGAGCGCTCTGGTTCAATCGCCTGCTTCCGGCCTATCTCTCCATCTCTGCAACACTCCTCCTTATTTTCTCCCTTCCTCTCCTTCGTCCTCTCCCCACCATCTGTCCTTTCCCCTCTCTCACTCTGCGCTGTCCATAAATTGTAGCGTATTTACAGTATGTGGCCAGATGCCAGGTTTCCATTAGGTGCTCCGTACCCCGGAGACGGCACCGGTGGCCTGGGATGTGTTACCTCTGGTTGGAGAGTGGAGGGAGTAGAGAGGAAGTAAAAGAGAGAGAGATAGAGAGAGAGGCAAGCAGCAGTATTTAAGGAAGAGCGAGAGATAGTAGGGTAATTAGAAGGTAGGAAGAAAGATGAACTCACTGTCAGCAAGCTGGCGACTGTTGCAGGAATGGGCTTAGCAACTAAGATTTAATTGGATTAATCTGTGCATTTACATTGGATTACTCACAGAGCAATTGAATTGCGTATAGTTTGAAATTCAAGTTGGCTTTGTCTGTTTGTCTGCCCCGAGTTGTGGAAAAGGTATGCTATTGACGTCTGGTAAACTGTCAAACTCCAGGCCCTTCGATAATTGGTAAACCTGTATTCTTTACCCCCAGCCAGTGCTGACTGAAGCAAATTACCTGGGGTAATTTATCAGACTTTGCTCCGCTGCTTATAGAGGCTTTAACCCTTTTGCACATGGCATTACTCTGAACCGGAAACATAAAAATGATGAAGTTTGTCTTTTAAGTAATTGGGTAAGGTTTTATAAAAACAAAGTTTGGCCAGAGGTATAGGGGATAAATCTGATAATTGACTTGCTTGCTACACGTATACACACGTTTTACAGTAACCAGACGATGTTCTGCAATATGTCTAGCAACCTGGTTTGATTTCGTTCGCATGTAAAAGTAGGATGGAGCCAACAAGTGTGCAAAGAGAGAGCGCAATGAAAGGAGATAAGGCAGAGCAGGAACCTAGAGGGTATGAAGGTAGATTTAAAGAAGATATAAAGATTAAATGAATAGAAATATGGGGACATTGTAGAGGAGGAGGTAAAGAGGCATGATGGGACGGGACAGGAAGGATGAGAGAGGGATTTGGATAAGTTTCTTCTCCATATCATCTTTGTGTCTATATAGCTTGCTCCATGCCAGACTCCCCCCCCCCCCCCCCCCCCCCCCCCCCCCCCCCCCCCCCCCCCCCCCCCC